>JYHL01001976.1:0-10787 GCA_000934875.1 Oscheius sp. MCB
TGACAGTCGTTTTCAACCAATATCAACAGCTGAATTATGGGACCACCGTGTCGGTACCATTAGAATCCGACGTTTTACCTGGCACTTTGCCAAGGACTGTTGGCAATTGATTAAAGGACAATCACCGGGTTCAAACAGTGCTTCTCTACTGCCGCTAGTTAGAGAGAGAGAGAGAGGGAGAAAGAAAGAAAGAGAGAGAGACACCTAAACCCACTTTTCAATCGACTCAGCCGCTTTCTTCGTGCCCTGATTGGCAGGTGATATCTTGGTGGTGATGACCACATCCTCCCTCTTCATGTCGTACTTCGGCAGTAGCTCCGTCAAAGCGTCCCCGATATGATGTTCATTCCCTGAATACCGTAGTTATATTGGGAAAATGACGACTCTTACCGTAGACCTGGGCGGTGTCGATGAAAAGGTAGCCGACTTCCAGGGCTGCGTCGACGATGGTGTGGATGGTCTGCTTCGAGTGGATCTAAATGGTACACATTTTCGGATGAAGAGAGAGGAAGACAGAGAGAGAGAGAAGAAGAAGAGAGAGGAAGAGAGAGAGAGAGAGAGAGGCGCACCTGATACGTTCCGAGACCGATGAGCGGCATTCGCTCCCTCACGTACTCGCGACCGGTCTTGTCCATTTTAGAAACGTCTGAAAGTGAATTTTTAAAATCACATAAAATATTTTAAAAAAAAAGGAAATCATACGTGTCATTGGAGTCTTTTGTCCCCTAAGAGGGAGCATATTGAGGTGGAAGAATAGTCAGGTGTCGCCAAGGGCTCTCAAGTGGTTGCATCGCTTATCCTTACAGTACACATGTCGCGCGGATGTCCGGCTGACGCAACGAGCCTATTATCCCCTTATTGGCCAACAGCAGCAATGAAGATAGGTCACCCTCACTAATTGTATCCAGTAGCCATTTAAGTACTCTCTGTTCTCTCTCTATCTCTCTTTCGCTTCTTCTGTCTCTCCCCCACTGTCTCTAAATCTGCCCTTGTTTCTGCTATCTTTCTATTCTTCAAACCTCATTCTTCCATCCCACTCCCGCTTTCTCTTAATCTGCCCTCTTACCACGTCTCTTTTTCTTCCTGGCGTTCACTGTACAACTCTCGCTCTCATTCCCCTGTCTCTTCTACCTGTCCCTTTCCCAGTCTCTCTTTCCAAAACTCTCCAATCTCCAAGCTGTGAGATGGGACGATTTGAAGAGATAGCGAGGACAACAGTAAAATGGGACAAGGGAAGATACAAAGAAAGAAAACGAGAGAATGAGAAAGAGAGAGGGAAAGAAGGAAAGACAGAATAAGCACGAGAGAGATAGAGAGAGAGAGAGAGAGAGAGAGAGAGAGAGAGAGACGGCGGAGGAGGAGAAGGAGGAGATAAAGAGAGACAAAACTACTCTCCTTCTCTCTCATCTTCTCCCTCTCTACCAATCTCCCTGTACTTTATCCGTGCCTCTCTCTCTCTCTCTCGCTCTCTCTATCTCTATCTCTGTTTCTCTCTCTTTATCTGTCTAACCTTCTCTCTACGCATCTTCTCTCTACATCACTATCTCTCGCAATTTATAACCGACTTCCGCTACCTCAATATTTCCAGCCCTAACGACAAGTCCCTAATTTTCTTAATGTAACCTTCCTAAGAAAGCCCGAACCATAATGTCTCTACTGAGATCCACTTTCAACTCCTGTCCACCTATGTCCTTATGCTCCAGCTCAGGTGACCTCCCTCGCTCCTAATTCATGCATCCGAGGTGTGCTAACGAGCCGGCTGTCGGTAATCCCTTCCGCATACACACAAGCATACGACGACATCTGTTGTTACCCAATACCTAGACTACCGTCTCAATTACACACCATGCGTCTCCGGAAATGGACAGACCTATCTCCTCAACTGTTCAAGCATTAGCCAATTTCAAGCCAAACTCTTAGTGTGTGACCTTAGCACAGCTACATAATGGGCTACGGTATCCTCAAATCCAACTTTTTATCTTCTACTTAATCTATTTTACTTATAAACTATGTATTTACAACCTTATTAACCAGATGGACAGCCCCTTTGCCTTCAACTACCAGCTGTCCCCCGCCATGACCTCTCCCTACTACGCCGCCCTTCCTCCTCGTTCCAAGCCGAAGGTGACAGGTCAACAAAGAAAAGCAGCTAATGAAAGGGAGAGAAAGCGGATGAACAGGTTATTTCACAAAAAATAACGGAGTAAATTATGAAAATAACACCAATTTACAGTATCAACAAAGGATTCGACACTTTGAGAGACCGGCTACCTGTGCCCAACAACGATAGGAAACTA
Organism: Oscheius sp. MCB; assembly: GCA_000934875.1. Classification (NCBI taxonomy): domain Eukaryota; kingdom Metazoa; phylum Nematoda; class Chromadorea; order Rhabditida; family Rhabditidae; genus Oscheius; species Oscheius sp. MCB. The sequence goes on from JYHL01001976.1 coordinate 2,298, forward strand.
TCCAAAGTGAGGACCACAAAGAAAGATAATTGAAATTAATGAAAATCTAGGTTGATACCCTCAAATTCGCCATGAACTACATTGAACAACTGAAGAAACTGTTGGAGGAACCGGGAGAAAAGGGGACGCAGTCGAAAGTGATGATCGAGAGCAATGGAGAGGAAAGTGGGTCCCGCAACGAAAAGATTTCACAGCGTTTCTTTTTCTCTCCCTGACTCTGTCACGGCTCGCGGAATTGATCGCTTTCAGAGCGCCCGGTATTTAACGATTCCTTCCCTTTGCGTTGAAATTCATTCAGCGATGGCAATTGGCCGGCTACGATTCGCAGTGGATCCTAATTACCGTAATCAATGCCCAAAATTTGGGCGCCAATTGGAAATTTTCAAAACGTCATTGGCGATTTTTGAATTTTCGTCATTGGCGCCCAATTTTTGAGGCTTGATTACGGTAATATAAATTCGTTGCGAATCGAAGATGGCCCAGTGCCAACGGCCAATGGATTTCCAGCGGAACGTGGCCGGATCCTCCAGCTACTGCACGCTGTTTAGCAAAAACCATTGTTTGGTTCGGAGAATTCACTTTTTTATAATCAGAAAATGTTTTTTCTCCCATAAATTCCACAAACCGAGACGACACCGTATCAAACTGGCGGCTTTCGAATTATCGTGAGCGTGAATTGTGCGCGCTCGTTGCGAAACTACTAAGCGCGTCGAATTTTTCAGAGGAAGCTCGTTAAACATCGGGCGGACTGAAATAGAGAGAGACAGAGAGACAGACAGACAGACAGAGAGAGAGAGAGAGAAACTACCCCTACCTCAACTAACCACTAAACCAATTCCAGATCCTCCCTCAATCTACATGGTCAGTTGGCGCAAGGTCCCCGAGCGCTACGGTGAGACCCACCAGTCACCTGCAGGTCCCACCGCCTTCCAGAAGGACATCTGGTTCCCCAGTCCATCATAAACAACAACGAAAGTAGATAATAAAGGCCTTAACCCTTTTCAACAAAAAAGAAACATTCGACTCGAACGTATATATTGAAAACTTTTGTCTTCTGTTTTCATAATTCCTTGCCTTCCTCCGGGTCGTCTTCGAACAGCTGGCACAACTGCACAAACTACAATTAGCTGATTAGAGGAGCTGAATAGGGTGGCAGTACCTCCGGTGGTCGTTCCTCCGCCTTCTTCGGTGCCTGAGTAGGGGTCTTCGCCGCCTCCTGGTTCAGCTTCATGATGTGCGTGAACTCGTTTGCGTAGTGCTGGAATAGAGACTTCTCTCTCTCTCTCTCTCTCAAAAAACCTACCGCATCTCTGGCCTGATGGAAGGCGTTGGCCGCCTCGTTCTTCGCAGCGTCTCCAGGAGCGGGTGTGGGTGGATCAGGCTGAAATCTCCTTCTTCACCCTATCCTCTTTCCCAAAACCTACCACAAACAGGTGTCCCATGGTCCTGGCCCTCGGCTGGTAGGTCTCCAGAACATTCGCCTCGTCGAACGTCGCCCTCACGTGCCGCGTCAGGGTGTTCAAGTGGAGACCGTACCACTGAAACATCCCAGATTGGAAGGAAAATAAGAGGTTTATTTCTGTCTAGTCCGTTCCAAGGAACAAGTGGGTCCTAAGGACCCTAAGGTACCTAACCAAACCCCCTTAACAAGTGGGTCCTAAGGACCCTAAGGTGCCTAACCAAACCGCCTTTACCCAGTGGGTCCTAAGGTCCTAAGGGACTTAACCGAACTCCCCATATAATTTAACCACCTCGGCGACGAAGAAGGCCAGTGCCAGATTGATCACTCCGCCGACGATGGCTGGGAGACAACCGGCTGCCAGGAGGGAAGACGTGGCGACGGTGAGAAGGACGAGGAGGGAGGTGTCGAAACGGGCATCATGTCTAGAAAAAAGGGGTGATTGAGTGGGAGAAGAAGGGGTAGACCTCTCCATCTACACAACCGGTTCGCAGGGGATTTGGGAGAAAAATGGGGTAGGGGGCGCATTTTGACGTGGCTTGGAATTTACGTTAACCCACGATGAATTTCACAATCTAACTAGTGGCATTAGAGAAACACTGCCGGACGTCCCGGGCAAAGTGCCAAGTAAAAGGTTGGATTTTAATGATCCCGACACGACGGTCCCAGAATTTAGCTGTTGATATTGGTTGAAAACGATGGTCAACAGCCAAATTCTGAAACGTTTGGACACATCGTGTCCGGACCCATTCAATCCGGCCCAATTCCCTGGCATTTTGCCAAAGGCACGGGACAACCCGCATATCGGCTACTGCGACGGGTTTATCTTGTAATTCTGGTAGTTGTCGATCAAAAAAGACTATTCAACGGAAGAAATCAGCTATGCCCCACAGCCAAATTCATTGAAGCCCGGAGAAAGCGAGAGAGGAAAGGGGAGAAAGAGAGATAGGATAAAGCGGGAGAGGAAAAGCGGGAGAGGAGAGAGGAAAAGCGAGAGAGGAAAAAGCGGGAGAGGAAAAAGCGACGCTCAACAGGGCCAATACCGTAATTGCACATCTTCCGGGGACTGTCACTGCCGTCCCGACCACAGCGGGTACTCATCGTCAAAAATATGGGCTATTCTTCGAAAATGGCCCCGTCACGAAATCCAGAGCCCTGCGAATCAAACCAGCTACGTTAAGATGAAATAGGCTAAGATTCGCAGGTTCGTGCCGGGACCATCGCCCTTTAAACGGCTTCGTGTTGACGTCCGCGGCTTCTTTGGCTCATCCCGCCGTGGTGTATCTGATAAAATCGGGACTAAACCCCTCCACAGAAGACAGATTCAGGAGCGCCGTAGCTTTATTCGTGTTAGCGTAACAAACAGAACATTTGAATTAAGTTGATGAGTGTCTCGGTCACAATACAGCGTGGTCGGCGCTGAAAGGGACCGCAAGGTCCCGTTCGGGTACCGGTCGACATAACAGGCAGTGGAATAAACAATTGATCAAAATGAGGACAGGCTAAAAGGCTCAGCTGAGCGGGCAAGTACACGTGGCGGAGTATCGAGGTTGTACTTACAGCTGAGCAGATGCATACACGTAACATTCACAGAGCGCTCAATAGCGCAGATGACCTGAGGCTAATAAATAAAATAGCAACATTTAAATTAAATTATCTACATATAGGGGAGATCAATGGAGATCAGACGGCAGAGCCGGGCAGACGCACGCCGTAGAGAGGGGCATTCGCGGTGAAGTAGTCAAAGAGGAGAGAGTCCTCCTGCGAATGGAGACAGTCTCCACCGGACATGCAACGGAGGGAGTTGGAGATGCCGGTCTCCAGACGGGCGTAGCACTCCTAAACCCCATAAAAATTAGAAGAAGGGGAGGAAATAACATACCCTGAGGGCTCTGATGTGAACGTCCTCCCTGAGGAAGGTGGAGACGATGGAGGGCACGCGGAAGGCTTCGCCGTCTTCAGACTCTTCAAGCCACGCCCCGTTGTCGTGCAGAGCTTGCAGTTGCACAGGGATCTGAAAGAATAGGGTGAATAAGGGGAATGCAGCGGGAAAATACAAAGGTTTCAGGTTTAAAAAGGTAATTGCAAAATGTGGCATCTGGCATATCACGAGCTACTTACGGTACCTAAATAAATGATCGGAAAGGGTCTTTGAATGTAAAATTTTTTAAAGGACTAGCTGCTAGATTACGGTAAAGTTATTTAATTCCTTGCGGCACCTGCGCATCCTACCGTATCTTCCCCAGGTATGCAGTATGGTCTTTTCAATGTAAAAATGCACTAGACCACTAGCTGCAAGGGCTACGATAACGACTGTCGTTTCTTGATGGGACCATTGCTGGAGGACCATTCAGAAGCGTAGGTCCCGTAATGCGACAAGGGTCTTACCGTAACCCCCGTAGTACCCTAAAAGTACCACTCTGGCCATTTGTGTGTCCAGATATGGGGGACCTATCCATCTAACGGTCCCTCCGACCGCTGTCCAGGCTCGGCCATGTGTGGCCCGGAATTGTCAACGTAACGGTGGACCATTGAAAAATTACAGTAGCCCCATTACCAGCTAAAGGCTTGACGTTTCGTAATTACAGTATCCCCCTTTTCTGCGTGAGGGTAGATCATTGTTTATAAATTACAGTACCCCCAATATTAGAGAAAGGCGAACTATTGTTGCAGTACATTAATCTTGCGTAAAGGTGATACAGTACCCAAATTTGTGGCGTAAGGATGACCTATTGCTGAATTACAGTATCCCGACTACCGGACGGAGTGAGAATTAAACGCGAAGGTACCACAAAAATACCCCTCACTTGCAGTACTTTAACACTTTTCACAAGGCGTTCCTACGCCCTTTACGTAGGTACCAAAAGGACCTCTTGCCCAGATATGCTCCCGAATGAACTGCCAAATAAACCAACCTCCTTAATAATATCGCCAGAATCGCAAACGTCGACGGGGACGACCATGGCCCAAACTTCCAGCGGAACCCAGTGGTTGGCGGGCATAACGGCGGCACAGGCGAGGGCCATCTGTTCCCTGTCACCCAGCGAAGCCACAGACTCGGCAAAGGGTTCGTAGAGACTGGCGTAGCGGTAGGGAGAGATGTACTTGATCGTGCTGAGACCGGGTCTGGCCAGCTTGTTGGTCAGCAACTGGAGCCTAAAAAGTTGGAAAATAGTGAAAAGTTGACGGAAAAAACTGACTGTTCGTGTCGTTTCCCGGCAGCCCTTGCCATTTTGGCCAGAAGGGCCGGGTTTCCGCTCGTCGCGTTGTGCGCCATCTCCACGGCTCTGTTGGCCTGAAAATGGAAACCTGATGGTCCCTTTCCGGCGGGCAAGAAGGTACCTTGATGTTTCCGTCGGCAGCATTCAGTCCCTCTCGCACCATCAGCGCCCTCGTCTCGTCCAGATTGAATCCACCGACATCGATAACCTCCACGGGGGCAGTGGCGGCATTGAAGAGACACTTGTTGCGGGTGGTAGCAAGGACCCTCAGCTGAAAAGAGATTTTTCTTCTGGACAGAGACAGAGAGAGGCAGACAGAGACAGAGAGATGGAGACAGAGACAGAGACATGGAGAGAGAGACAAAGAGAAAGAAACACAGAGAGAGAATTGAGAGAATTGGAAGGAGAGATATATTGTTTCCAATGGTTAAACTAACATTGATGTTTTATCTTAGTGTTAAGTTTTCGTTATAATCCAAAAAATAATTGACGACTGAAGGTTGAGTTTTCTATAAATTATATTTCCAACCCGTTTCAACCCCTCTTGATCTCCTAGATCTCTGATCTTTGCCTGCTGTCTGCACAAGGTCATTACTCTCGTCGCCGCTGTCCGAGATGTGTATTTTGTCTGCGCCGCAACGTCCTTCGTCGTAATCTTGTGGGAAAACTTTCGGAAAATCGGATTATCAGCACAGCGAAATCGTAAGAGACAATGATTTGAAAAAGAATCAATTTTGAAAAAGTGGGCTGATTTCCAAATCAGCATTGGAACAGACGTTCCGTTTTTGGATGGATTGATAAGCTGAGCGAAATCAGTAACGTAGAGATCGGGGGCTGCCGGGTGAATTTACAGCAGAGTTCGACGCCTGGGGCTATAAAAACTATAATTTTTTAAACTTTGAAACTCTTCTACTTTTAATTGTGCGAAGATTCTACACCAAATGATTTATCCAAGCATGTGTGTTGGTAAGGTTGTGAAACATTTGATAATTTGAAAACTAGCAGGTATATTTCTTAGCTATTATTTTTTCAGCGCCTGCTGTTTACAAATCTGGCATTCATTCAATTGTAACGGTTTGCTTAAAGGGACCATCAGGGGGTTTTCTAGGAGAAAATGAACTGTATGCTAGTTGACCCATTCCAAGTGTTTTTTTGTTGTTTTTTTTTATCAGTTGTGTTTTTTCCGCCACCGCTCCAGAAATCGGAATCTCGCAAAGTTCGACCACACCTTTATTAGCATACGAGTTGCATAAACGTAGAAAACCCTCTGACGATTCCTTTAAATTAATGACGAAAAAAGTCTTTGAAAATCACTTTAGACACAACTATAGACACACATTTCCTTCAAAAACTGTTATCAGTGAAAAAAAACACGCGCAAGTTTTTTGTTTATTTTTCTTCAAAACATATTTTTCCGGTGCTCGTACTTACCGTTTGCTTTACCTGAGGAGAGATATTACCGGGATGCTGAAACATTCAACTCATTAATGAAAAGGAACAAATTTTTTAAATGAAAAATGTAAATAGATTTTACTAATTGTCCAAAAAACATATTTAAGAAAAGGGAATGATACTTTTAAAAGCATATTTCGCCGAAAAATTATTTTTTAACCAAAGTAGGGCCATTCTTGATATTATGAAACATTGTAGCAGCTATTATGGAGTTCCGTGAAAAGAACCTTAAAAAAATTAATTTTTGTTCCAAAATTTTCCTCCTTGTTCAGAAAAAAAGATCTCTATTTCCTATTTTTCCCTCAAAATACAAAGAAAAATACTAAATTTTTGCCACCAAACATTCAAAAAAAGTATTTTTCAAATCGTAAAAATCAAATTGTAACAAAACAGTTATATTTCGACGTCCAGTTGTAGCATACACCGAAGACTTCATTTGCCCAAACGTTTTCAAAAGTCGCTGAAACAGGGACGACGCTTAAAAATCCATTGTAATTAATTCAAAAATGTAAAAATCAATATTGAAATGGTTCATTGCCAGAAAAAAAATTAGTTTTACAAATAAAATATGACTTTTGTACATTTTTGCTAACAAACCCACAGAATCTACCTAGTAGTGAGCGCATTTAGTAAACAATTTGCATTGCAAAATCTACAGTTTGAAGTTTGGTGTTACGTTCCCTTTATGTCTCCGTTTCTCTCTCTTACTCCCTTTCTCTGTCTCTGACTATCTCTCCCTTTCCCTCTCTCTTTCGCAATCTTTCTTTCTGTTTATTGACGTGCCAAAGTTCATCTGTTGCAACCCACCTCGCGTGCTTCGTTTCTCTGACCACATGGCGCCTTTAGTTTATTTGAAGAAACCTGCCGACTGACCCGTTGCAGCAAACAAAGGGTCAGCTATCTCTATCGCTGGCGTCCGCTATCAGCCCAATCCTCTCTACTGTCTTTTAAAAATGACCCATAGTCTTAGCCAAATTCGAAAATTGGCACAACTTTCCTTCTCAACTCGGCGTTGCCATGGAGATTCCTCTTCGACCTCGACGGTTAGTGAGGGAAATTATCATCTAGATTTTTTTTTTAAAAATTTTGCTGTGCTTTTTAACGAGTTTTGCTAACGTTTGTTTTACAAATCACTCACTTACTTGAACCCATTTTTTTCAAAAATTAAAATTGACTTTTGACATTTTCAAAAGTTTGTTAAATGTTTAACCATTCTTTGGTAAGAAAAGGTACAGGACATACCCAATGGGCGCATTACTAGGTGTTTATGTGATAAATTATCACAGTCTCACTTTTAAATTTATAAAAATGAAAAGGTAAATCTAAAAATTAAAGGTCGGGTACTCTACGAAAAAACCAAGAACACTGATTTTTTTCTTATTACAATTTCTCAAATGTTTCAGTGCATCATGATTTTTTTTCCTTCACACGTTAAAAGCCAATTGGGTATGGGAGTTCGCGACATAGTTTAATGAAGAACATTTTTAGTAGGTTTGACATTTTTCGCACTTCATTTTGAGATATTAATAGTCTAACATTTGTTTTTCTGAAACGGCTCTCTGCCCAACACTTCAACAGCCAAACAAATGTCAAAAAGGTTTGCTGAAACATTGAAAGCAACTGTTTTATATATTTAAAGAGAAGTAATATGGATAAATCAAACAAAACAATTTGTAATGATCTTTCAAGGTTTCGTCTACCCTTTTAGTTTTGTAGCAACTTCCATGTTCAATGCTTGCCCGATGTTCGAAGAAATCGCAAACTATTTTTAGAGCAATTGTTTTTTACTGTTTCGACTTTTTTAGAATTTAAAAAGAAATTCGCTTTCGCCAATTGAATTGGTCCCTCCAGATGTTTTCACCAATTTGTGCCAAACCAATGTTCCAGCGTTTGTCTGTCGTGTGCACTTTGTTTTGCCGCAGTTTTATTCAACTTGAAGTATTTCTTTTGCAATCCGCGCTCAGCTACTATTCGAAAAACAAGACTTTCCATATTCATCTGCAATTTATTTTACTTTCTTGTTAAAATATTACATTTACTTCATTGCGAGTACGGGCAGGGATCCGTAGATTAATGTGGGCAACATCAAAGTATTGAAAAATGATACTGAAACATTGAGAAAAGTAAAAATCTGAAATTTTAGTAAAGACTATAAAAAAAACATCAAAGGAATGGCATTTTGAAATTCAAGCTGCAGTGAGACAGACGATTCCGCAGGTTCAAGTAAGAAAACTGAAACATTTTAGAAACATTTCAAAAATATTTCAAAATTTTTTGAAAAATAAACTTTTATACTCCTCGCCAAAGCTACTTCGGCGGATTTCGCTGCTTAGGTTGCCTGAGTATCCTACATACAAC
>JYHL01002027.1:0-10552 GCA_000934875.1 Oscheius sp. MCB
GCTCTTTCGGCGAACAGATTATTTTGAATTTTTCTATTGAAAATTTTTTTATTTAAAATAGTTGAAACAAGCAGTTCGCTGTTTCAGAACATTGTCGAAACATTTAACGGGGTATGTTTGCAATTCCAGTTTCCCCCAATCTCCGTTAAAATTTCATTTGAACGCGTATTATCTGTGCCAATGTTCAGTGTTGGGCCTAGAATTGTACTGCCTTCAACAGTGTAGATTAGATAGTCAGCCAATCGTAAGCAGTCAAATTTGCCCATGTAGCGCTGGCATAGGGTATAGGGTTCTTTCTCACGATTTTTAATTTTATATTTTTTTCGATTTATCAGAAAAGATTTATAAACTATTTCACTGCTTCATTTTGTCTAGACAAGGTACAACAATTGTTAAAATCACTTAGTTACGCTCTTTCGGCGAACAGATTATATTGAATTTTTACATTGGAATTATTTTTATATAGTTGAAAAATAGTGTGGTTCGCTGTTTCTGAACATTGTCGAAACATTTAACGGGGTGTGTTACCAATTCAAGCTGGTCAAAATGTAGGTTAAAATTTCATTTGAATGCGTGTTATCGGACCAGCCAGGCTCCGCCAATGTTTCAGAGATCTGGTAATCATTCGGAGGATGCATTATTCTATTATTGTCTCCTTTGTTGACTAGTTGCTTGGTAAATTTTTAATGTTTTGCTTCCGGTTTCAAAAACGGGTGGTCTCAAGTTTCAGAGCTGTTACAGTACCTAAGTAGTAGGCTGTAACATAAAAAATAAACATTATTTTTTCAGTATTAGAAAGGTTGTACGATTAAGGACCATAAACATTCTTATGGCGACTGCACATTGGCTTTAAAATTGAGAGGTTTTAATGTATAAATGAAATCTTTTGAAAATTGGCAACAAATTAAACTTTTGCCCAATTTCCCTGACCAGTTTGAAAACCAGTTATTTTCACAAATCTTGCGAGAGGCCTTAGTAATATTTGCAAAATGAAATTTGCTCTATGTAGACAATGAAACAGTTTCATAAGGTGAACTTTAGTTTTCACTTTGTGCTGTTGAAGAATATGGAAAATACATTCCAAAAAATATTTCGTTGCTCTCCCTTGCCTGAGAAAGAAACTCTAAGTCAGCTAACTCTAAGTTTTCATTTTTGATTTCATAAATTTTTTAAAGGTTTCCTGCTATTTCTGTGTCAACTATTACTAAATACGAAAACTATCTGGGATTTTTTCATATGTTGTTTGGAAGGTAGTTTTTCAATATACTAAGCGGTTTCCAAAAAAAAAAAATCGGGACCCCCGCGACGACCGAATTCAAAAAACCGGCAAAAAATGCGCCTCGCGGCGACGATTTGACCCCGATTTGCGCTGCAGCATCTGATTGACATGGGTGTTGCAAAATGTGGCGTTAATCATGGCTAATTATTGCAAAAAACACTGAAAAATGAAGAAAAATCCTAAGTTTGAGTGGCAGGACCGACAACATTTCGGTTCTCTGGCGGACCACTTCTCAATTAGTCGCCGATATTTGTTTTTTTTTGTTTCAGCTGAATCGACGCCAAATTTTACGTACTTGCAAAAATTTTCGTTAGGCGATAGCTAGAACAATTTAATGTTAGAAAGAAACAGCGGTAACAAACGAATTCTCGCTTCGTCTAAATGAACAAGCGATATTGCAGCTTTTTCGAAATAAAGCGGGGTTACTGTAGGATTCGAGCGCTTTTGCATATCGCTTTCACTGCTTCCCCTTGTTTTGGCGTTTGGTCAACCAATCGTCTAAAATAGTCGGAATGCCGGTAAATTTCGCTGCTATCCCATATCAACTTCAATTACAAATTATTGAAAAGGTAATATTTTCAAGTAACCAGTAAAATTTGAATTCTTTTAGGTACACTACAAAGACTACATCAAACTACAACAAATTTCCCGTTTTGCATTTGAATTTTCAAAATGTATCAAACACAGGATTCACGTTAACTTGAAAAACGTGGAAGTTGAAGTATATAACAGGGTTTGCTAGTCGTTAACCAATTTCACTCATCCTTTGCCTGAGTATCCGATTCACAATTCACTGGATATCACGCGATTTCTATAAGGTTCGATCTTGGCGCGACGCCAAATTTCAAAATGCTTAAAATGAGTGTATTTGTACATAAAAGACAATGAACAATGGTTATTAACTCTTTTTTTGCAAATTTAGTACAATTAGAGCCGAAATTATTTTGACCTACCAAAAATAACATTTTTCCTGATCAAAACGATTGAAAATTCAGTTTGGATATCAATTTCAACACTGAAAGTCAAAAAAAATTTCCCTTTCAGGCGCTGAATCGACGCGTAATATATTGATTTTTCAAAATATTGATTTTTAATGGGCGTGGCCAATTTTTCTTTTTTCAAAAACCATTTTTCCTATACTTTAGGGTAGGTGTACGTAACCTGTGAGTCCTCCAGAGAAGCATTTTGAAATTTGGGGCCGCCCCCCTCCTCCTCTCCCTTACCTTGAAAATTAGGGACAACGCGTGATAACACGGAAACATTTGGGCGATTTGACAAAATTGTTTAAAAAAAAGTATCAATGACAAAGACAGTATTAAAGCTGAAAAATTTTCAGTTTGTTTCAGATTTTAGAAATATATCCTCATCAAAACAGAAACAAACCACTTATTGTTGACAGAAATATGCGTTTGAGTACGGAAGAGATGTGGTTTACGTATGTGAGTTTCGCTCTCTCTTTCTCTCTCTCTCTCATTTGCTCTCTTTTACTCTTTCTCTCTGTCTTTTTCTCTCTCTATCTCTCTCTTACTCTCATGCTCTCTCTCTTTCTCTCTATCTTTATCTCTCTCCCCGCTCTCTGTCTCTTTCTCCTCTATTTCTCTCTCTTTATCTCTCTCTCTCTTCCTCTCTTTTTCTGTCTTTTCTCTCTATATCTCTCTATCTCTTTTCTTTCTATCTTTCTCTCTCTATCTTTCTATCTCTCTCCTTTTTATTTTTCTATCTCTCTTTCTATCAATCTATCTATATTCCTTTTCGTTAAAGCTGAAATCATTCAGGTTACAGTTAACGATGACATTGCTGAAGAATTCGAAAATCTTACGTCTGATGCTCAACTTTCAACTGCAATAATTGTGTTTTTCCGCGCATGTTTCACATCGAAAGAAAGCTTTTGCAAAATCTTAAAGGTTCCGTATATACTTTTCCGCAAATTTAATTTTTAAGTATCAAACGCCTCTTGTTTACGAATTCAACCAGGGGAAGTTCCCGGAGATTTCTTAAGAACTCCGCTTGTTCAAAAGGTGAAAATAAATTAAATTTTTTTATTGAACATCCAAATTTTCAGCTAAAATCTATACATGTCTGTGCAGATATCAACGACGATGATCTCGTTTCTCTCAGAGCTGAAACGTTACAGATTGATTCTTCAACGTTAACATCCGGTGGTATTAACCAATTGTTGAAGGTAATTGTTCCCTTTTTCATGTTTCGACTGATCTTTCAGGAATGGTATAGAAGCAAAAGAGCAATTACTTATATTCGCATAAACAATTTGAATAATATGCATTATACTGTGGAAGAGGTAATGGAAGGATTCACTTATACAACAAGTTACGCCGGTTCTCACAAATTTATCATCGACCGCGGAGATAAGAACGCCCTTGTGACTTTTCCTTATTGTGACTACTCAATTCTAATTGAAACTTCAGTGAAAAGTATTTTTGATTGAAGAACAACCTGTGGTTTTATCTTTGAGTGTTGTCCATGAAGTCCATTGTGTTTATTTATTGTGTGGATGTATTATTTAGCAATATTTTGGCATGATTGAGTCATTTGAGCAAATGACGTCATTATTTCGCAATATTTTGGTATGATTGAGTCATTTGCTCAAATGACGTTGTCATTTCGCAATTACTTAGCTGGAGACGGGGGCACAGCCCCCAGCCAGCGGGAGGCGCCCGCCCCTCCCGCTGATGTTTGAAATACGTTTGAAACATTGATTCTAACAAGCATGCAAATGAAATTGTTTTGTCCAATATAGCTTCTGCATGAAAACGACGGGATTTTGGATTTTGGAAAATTAGATAAAGGCATATAGAAATATACCAAGTCTCACCAAAGCTACTTCGGCCAAATTTGTCTGCTAACCCTTGTCTGAGTATTCAATGTACAACGCTTAACCCCGCAAATTTCTCAGTACAACAGTGAACCTTTAAAACATAGTTTTCGAAAAAGGTCTGTAGAACCTCCATTATCTTCCGAAAGCTGTGTTTTGAAGTTAATCGGCTTTTTGTAAATGCGATTTCGGCCGTGGAAAGTTGATGTTTAGAAGAACAAAGTAAGAAATCTTCGGAAAGTTTATCCGTAATTGTTATCTAAGGCTTGTATTGTTTTACATATAGGTGAAAAAAAGAGAGAGAGAGAGAGAGAGAGAGAGAGAGAGAAAAGAAAGAGACATACAGAGAGAGAGAATGAGAGAGAGATAAAAAGAAAGAGAACCAGAGGAAGAGAGAGAGAGTAAGAGAGAGAGAGACCTTATCATTAGTCCACTCGATTTCCACTTCTTTCAAGTTGACGTTAATTATATGTTTAATGTTTTTTTGAAGTCCAAATTAGAAATTTCTTCTAGTTCGATATAGTCCTTGTAGTGTACCTACAACTTGGTTTTGAAACTATAATTCACATAAAAAGTCACCTTTTCCAATAATTTGTAGTGGGAGTTGATACGGAATAGTAGTCAAATTTACAGACATTCCGAATATTTTGGACGATTTGTTGGCCAAGCGCCAAAACAAGCATTGTTCCACTGTTTCAGTGTTTGGTTTAGTGTTTCGCACAGTTTAGCGTTGCATATTGGATACTCAGGCAAGGGTTAACTGGATTGTTAAACTTTGCCTGAGTATCCATTGTAATGCCAAAGACGAAGTCAAACCAACAATTTTTTGTTCAATTAATTGCTTTCAGCAAATTGAATTGAATATAGTTGTCGCCAAACGATAAATATGAAAAGTCGGAAACATTGTTCTACATTTTTGCAGGCAGTAGCTTACAATTTTCAGTTCTCTTCATTTTTTTTTTGATTTTCAAGGTCAGCGTTGCAGGATACCATTGTACACAGCTCAGTGTGATTCGCTTCATGAAAACGTTGAAACATGTAAAAAAAATCTATTTAAACAAAAAAAGAGAAAGAAAATATGACAAGAAATCCCAGCAGTTTCTCTGAGTTAAAAATTTTTTCAGTCAATAAAATTTGAAAAAAATATTACAATTTAATCAATGCAATGATCCACACTTAATTTAATTTGGATGACGAAACATCCTGAAGCTGGTGAAAGGTGATTGTTTTGAAGAGGTATATAGTCTAACATAAGCCAAATTGACGTCGGGCGTCGCATTGTTCCACTGTTTCTGTGTTTGACCCAGAGTTATGCGGGGTTCAGCGTTTCACATTGAATACTCAGGCAAGGGTTAGGATGATTGTTAACCTTTGCCTGAGTATCCAATGTGAAGCCAACGCCGACGAAGTCGCTTTGTCAGGATTGCCATTCAATTATATTTTTACAATTTTTGTTCAGTTAATTGCGCTCAGTAAAGTGGGTGGAATATAGTTGTGGCCAAACGATAATTATTTGAAAAGTCGGAAACATTGTTCTACTTTTGGCATTTTTCAATCGGTAACTTAAGAAAAAGATCGGAAGGTTAATTGTAAATGGCTCAATATGATTTGTTTCATGAAAATGTTGAAACATTTTCTATGAATAAAAACAGAAAAATTGAAAAGGAAAACAAAAGTATATTTTTTTGTTGGTTTTTTGGTCTCTGGTCTGACTCTGAAAATTGAGAGATGAATAAATGATTCAGATTTTGTATTGATACCGATGGGTAAATATCGCGGTTTTTTTTTTAAACTTTTGTGTTCTGCTTGATTCTTCCATCGAAATTAATACTAAGCTTTAAAAGTTTAAAAAGGGAAACTTTTAAGGGGAAAATGTTTTAAAACGAGAAAATATTAAAAATTTGTTTATTTCCGTGTTACAAGGGAATTATTTGACAATTATGTTGTGCAATGAAACGTTACAGGATGGAGGCCTGCTCGAAACTATGTTTTAATGTGCTGATTTTATATTGTATATTCCATCCCTAAGAAAAAAATAATTGATAAATTAATCATATAATTTTTTGTAGTTGAACGAGATTATAATTTCCAAGATCGAGCTAACATTTTTACACACTCAGCATATTTGCTGGGGATCAAAAGGAAAGTCAGTTTCTTACGAAGCCCTTACGTTCGACACATCCAGCGTTTACGCCATTCAAATAAGTTAACGTTGTGCACAGAAGTGCGCCGCTGGCACCCGCATGGCATCGGTACCGCCACTAGGTATAACCCCGCCGGCGATCATAATAGTAGACCTTGGTGCAAGTCAAAAAATACGCTATTGTTAGAGTTTTTAAAAAATGCGTAAATCTTTTTTGAATTTTAATTTTATAAAGATTTGTAGTTCTAATGTTACGTGCTTTTCATTTCTCTTTATCTTTGACGAAGCGATACTTGATCTTGGGCCCAGCAGTTTTGAAGGCGAGTGAAATTTCAAAGTCGTTTCAGCAAATGCACAAACATTTTGTTTTGTAATTTTAATGTTTACAACCCATTAACTTTTTGAATATCCTGGGTTGTGATTATACTCGCTGCCAAAGCCGCATTTGGATAGTAGCGGGATTTAACGTTGAACATCGAATAGTCAGGCAAGAGTAAGCAGCCGAAGAAATTGCTTTTTTATTGGTTAAACTACTGTTTCAGCTTCAGCTTATTTAGTTCAAAATTCAAAATCATCTAGTAATCTTAGCACAGCAAGCCTTCACATTTCTCTTTAAGCACAAATAAAAGATGCTTGTTTACGGCCCAAATAGAAAAGTAAAATTCAACTTTTGCGCGTTCGGATAATTCGTTTTACCAAATGCGCAAACATTTTGTTTTGTATTTTTAATGTTTACGACGTTTACATGTTTGCAACCAATGAACTTTTTAAGATATCTGTGTTTTAATTATAGTCCGTATCCAAAACGGCTTTGGATTATGGCGGCGACCTGCGTTGAACATTGAATACTCCGGCAAGGGTTAGCAGCCAAACAAGAAGCTTTGGCAGGCAGTCTATAACAAAAACACAAAGCAATTGCTTATTTATTGATTAAACTTTTGATTTAGTTAAAAGTTAATTAGTTAAAAACCTAAATGCTTTTAAAAAAAGTTCGTGCTCCTCGGAAAATGTGTATTTAAAATTTTTTTTTCAAACAATATTTCGAAAACTTTAATGTCACAAAATCATTTACAACACGGTGTCGTCGTTCCCACGTTACAAGCAATAGGTTTCATAATTATATTGTTTCTTCAAACAATGATCTTTTGGCTGTGGTCGACGTTAAATTAACTTTTGACGGGGCATTTCTCATCGATTTTATGCGTAGTCATTGGCCAGAAACGGCAAATACTTAAGCCAAACGTAATATACTAGTAATGTGGCATAAAAATTCAAACGTGTTTACTTTTATGTCTCTGGACAAGATACTTCTCGTGAATCTATGTGCGATGTTCATTTCAAGTTTTTCTCAAGTGAAACGTTTGGTCACGGCACTCATTTCGATGGTAAATTGTGTAATATTCTGTAAAAAAACAATTTTCTGTCTGAAAGAATGAAACGAAATGATTTAATATTAGCCATTTTAATATTCTGGTTTACTGGAAATTTGCAAAATGACACTGAAAATCGATTTTGGGTCTGATTTTTACGGTATTCCGCTCAAAATTGAAATTTTTTAAACCGTTGAATCGATAGCATTTTTACGCTGACAAGCATTGTAGCTTAGTGTAACTTTTCGTTGGTCTCAAAAAAAAGATTATGAGGAAAATGTGGTTGGAAAATCATAAAAATCATCTTGTCTATATGGAATGTCTAAAGAATGTATCTGTGTTTAAAAACAAGATTCTTTTTGATGGCTAATCATTGCAAAAACCAAATTTTGATGTGCGACTATCGTGGCTGGCAACAGTAACCCATGCCAAAAAATCGATATTTGATTTTCAGTGTCGTCTTGTTGTTTGTTAGTAGGTCCTGTGTGGCTTCTACCACAAGTTTGGACTGGATTAGATCACTTATATAATTCGCCTTGCATCTTATGGCTTCAATATGCTTTGCAAGAAGCATTTTGGTTCATGAAGACTGTGAAACATTGGTAGTTATAAAATCAACTTGAAGCTGTTTGGAAATTGGGATTTTTCTCTTGGATGAAGCTACTTCAATCGATTTTGCTGTTATTGCTTGCCTGAGTATCTAATGCTCAGCACTCAAATCCGCGAAGCTTAAGTACAACATACTTCATTCGATTTCGCTGAAATCTCTTCTAATAATTTTCAGTTCCCATGATCCCTTTTATTTTGAAAATAAAGATCGTGGCACATTGTAAATGGCTCAATATGATATGCTTTATGAAAACACGGAAACATTTGGAAAAAAACACAGTAAAAAAGAAAAAATACAAGAAAGCAGAGTTGTTTCTTAATATTCTTTTCTCTCAACCAAATTCGAAAACTGAGGAAGGAATCAATAATTCAGACTTTTATTGATAGAGATGACTAAACAGGCACTAGATGACTAAACTGGCAATAGCATAAGCCTTTTGAGCAGCAACAAACAAAAAAACCTTTTGAGCAGCAACTTTGCCAAAGCGACATCGGGTGGTTTTGGCAGTGCCACTGTTTCGCGCTCGACTTAGAATTAAGCGGGGCTTAGGCAGTTTTTTTACGTTAGATACTCAGGCAAAGGTTGCTTACCTGTGGCTGAGTACGCAACGTAATTGAAGGTGGTAAAGCGAAGCAAACAGTATTGTTCCGGCCTGCACTACATCAACATTGAAATAATGATCTAATGTAAGCAAATCATTTTTCGACCGAAGATTGGCGAGAAGTAAAAGACCTTAATTATTTTTTTAATACTTTTAAATTGATTTATATTACAATTTAAAGAATAATCGTTATAATGCTTCAGAATATTGTTGAATTTACAAAGTTACATAAAACATACTTCCTTGAATGGGTTTCCTTTTCAGTTGACTTGTATTTCTCGTCAAAGCGAATTCAACCGATTTGCCTGTAATCTATTGCCTGAGTATTCAACGTAAAACAGCCAATTTCTCAAAACTTTTAAGTAACAGCACTGAAACATTGACAGAAAGTGCTCATTCCACACGAGGTAGTTTGGCTATTACTATATGTTTATCTTAACGGGTGTTTGTCATATTTGGGAAATAAAAGCCAAACTACAGACGAATTTGATAAAACCTCCATTTTTATAATTTACCTGAGAAATCTCCAATTTGAAGAACATCATGTACAATTTAATAAACAGTGGAACGGTGTTGGCGATTACATAGCATTGTGAGCAGCAAAATACACTTTCCCAAAGCGACATCAGGCGGATTTGGCAGTGCCACTGTTCTGTGTTTGGCTTAGAATTAAGCGGGGTTTAGCGGGTTTTTTTTAACATTAGATACTCAGGCAAAGGTTGTTTACCGTTGGCTGAGCACCCAACGTAATTAAAGGTGGTAAAGTGAAGCAAAGAGTATTGTTCCGGCCTGCACTACATCAACATTGAAAGAGTGATCTAAAGTAAGCGTTAAATCACTTTTTGATCAATGTGGGGTTGGCGATAATCCCTTTATAATATTTAATAAGTTCAATTTTATTTACAATTAAAACAATTTAAACAATAATCGTTATTATGTTTCCGAATATTGTTGAATTTAGAATGTTGCACAAAAATACTTTCACGGTAAGATTAACATTTTCAATGGGCTTATACTCCTCGTCAAAGCAAATTCGACCGATCTGCCGGTTATCCCTTGCCTGAGTATTCAATGGAAATGGATAAACGACACTAAACACTAGATTTACGCGACAAAATGACCAAAGTAATGTCTACGACAATAAGATCTAGGCATATAGGTTCTGGATGTCCAACCAAACTATAAGCTATAGTTTAGCTCTCCCCAAAAACTCTTTCTCTGGGTTCATTCAAATAGGGATACTTTCAAGGGGGGGGGGCTTATTTGGAATTGATGGGGGCTAATTTTTTTAAAATACATCGGGCAGATTTTCAATATCTTTAGGTAACGTAGAAGTGCCCCTATTTAACAAAGTAAGGGTAGATTTTAGATGCTAATGCATCAAAACTTCAATACTTTCTAAAAGAAAAGTCAATAGAGGCTCCGACAAAACTGAGGATATACTGGGAGACGGGTGGAGGGTGAGAGAACCTGAAGTTTGAAACCCACCTTCGACACTCTCTCATTGAAGTGTTTTGCCTGGAGGTAACAGCCATCAATAAGAATGTTGTACATGAATACGGCTAGAATCCAACACATCATGATGTGGATTATAGAGAAACTGTGGAATGGCTTAATTAGGACGTTGCTGAAGGTCTGAAAACAGGGAAATGGAAATACAGAGCAAAAGAGAGAGAGAGACAGATCTGGAGAGAGAGACAGACAGAGAGAGATAGA
>JYHL01002052.1:0-11936 GCA_000934875.1 Oscheius sp. MCB
GTGCCAATGTTTCAGTGTTTATAGTTTTGCCGGGTTAACCTTTAAACATTCGATACTCAGGCAAACGTTAGCAGCCAAATTGGTAGAAGTAGCTCTGGCGAGGAGTATACACTATTTAAGCCCCCCAGTTGTAATAGCGGGTATTCAGTTATGCCCCCACACCTTCAAACGATCTCAAATTCGTACTGAACGTGAGAGTGGGGGACTTAACTGGTAGTGAGTTTATCCGCATACTTGAGCTCTTTTTGGCCTCAGTTCCAAGTGTCAGTTGTTCTTTTTCCTCCCGGAATGGCCTCAAAAGGCGCAGGGCTAGGTGGCCCCCGCTGGTCGCTCTCGCGACTTCCCATACACACTTCCAATGTCAACAGCCGGTGTTTGCCCACTTTCGTCCAGATAGACATACTTACACGGGAAAAGTTACCCAATTCCTTCAGTTCCCCTCCTTTGCGCATAGTTATCTGCCACGTGAGAGTAGCGAAAGGGTCGTAAAAGCCCTCCTCTCGCGCCCGCTACAATTATACCCTCTCTGTGCACCTGTCGGCGATTCCCCCTCTCTCGGCGGGGTTGCCTAATTCCGCCGGGGGGATGATATAATGTTTATGCGAAATGTGATGCGTGGAAGTGGAACGCAGAGCATTGTTGCCTATCGGGTTACCAAGGCGAAGCAGCAAGAAACGGGCCGTCCCTTCATCCAGAAGGCCTGACTGTGTGTGTGAGAATGGGCGGTGTTGAGTCAGCGGACGGAGGCGCTCTTTCAGCACCCGAAGGGTACGAGTGACATCATCCACTCCGTTATCAACAGGAAAACATTAGCACGTGTTCAGAGATGGTCCTGCCACGAAAACCTTGGGATGGGGCTAATCCCCCGGCGCCCTTGTTTGCCTTTGCATTGTTTTATGCACCCGCGCGTCGGTCGCAGCCGTAAAGCATGACAATTTGATATGCCTGGCACATCACCCTTCTTCTGCCACGGGTCAGCGGAATTAAAGGACTGTGGGTGGGGAAATTAGACCTTTAAACTATATTTTTCACGCGGTGAACTTCCGCTTTTGACAGATAGCTGGTGCTCAAACATCAAAGATGACGTAGCTGGCACCCGGGTGGCAGTAAATACTGTAGGTCACCGAGAATTATCGATTTTGCTTTTTAAAATTTCGTATTGGGACCCTATGACCTGTGATCGCAACTGTATCAGGAACAAGACAATTTTACAATAAAGACGAAGAATTTTTGTGACAGACGGCGTGCCACCCATCTGGCACTAATGGAATAAAGTACAGTACCTGAATTTCCGCATAAAATGCCGTTGTGGGACCAAATCTGCGCGGCACTCATCTGGCACCAAATTTAAAAGGGTACTTTAGCCTTTTCTTCATTTAATTTTGAGACAGATATACCTTTAAACTGCCGTTTTGGGACCAAATCTGCCACTTGCAGCTTGTATCCCCGGGTCGTCGGCGCGACGTCGGCCAATTTCACTCGAACGCTTTGAACCGGTCCCGTTCCCCCGTGTGCCGACCGTCTCTTCCTTCCCCTTTCCCCCCGAGAACCCACCATTTTGAACTGTGAGATTGATCCTATGATGAAAGGCTCTGTTGAACTGCCATCTATGTACACGTGGTCTCCTGGCCGATACTTCACTCCGTCGTGTGCTTCGAAGCATCGCAACTCGCCGTCGGACCGGTTGCGGTAAGCCTGTAACCAAGTGGTTGCAATGGGCGCCGCCTCAAAAAGTGGCTCACTTTGCCGCGCCGGCTGCGGTCCGTCCTTCCCGGCACGTTGTAGTAGATGAGTTCTACCATGTGCGAGCCGCCATCCAGCGACTCCCCGTCGGGGCTCCGACTGCTTTCGCCGTCTTCGCTCATTCTGCAAAAATTTTGGTTTAAAAAGTGTTATTAGAGAGAAAGTACAAGAGGAAGTAACGGAAAATAAGGGCAAAATAGGGGAAAGGAGGTAATTTAGGAAAAACGAAGCACATTTTGGTAATTCTTGCGAAAGGAGGCAACGCTATCAGCAGCGATAAGGCTACGAGAATGCCCGTCGATTTGTGTCCAAGGGTTATTAAAAAACAAACATCACTTCAAAAACACGTAAATTACTGAAAATTTCGAATAGAATTGATTTTTAAAAGTAAATTTTAAAAAATATGGGACTTTTAGAGATTTTAAAAACGGCTCGACTTAAAAATTTTCCAAAATTTAAACTTCCCGCGGGTCAGTGACTGCTTTCGTGGTGGAACCATGCAAGCAGGTTGTGAAACCTGGGTTTTAATAATATTCAAACCTAAGGTTTAAAATTAATATTTTAACTATATTTAAACGAAATGGTGTCGAGTATTTAGTTTTAACTAAAGTGGTATTAATGTATTAATACGAGAATATTAGAAAAGTAATAATATAGTGGAAAATTCAAAAATTGCGCGCCCGTTCGCTCTCGAGTGCCTTGTTACAGTCCCATTCAGTCGAAGGAGGAGCAGCGATTAGCAGGTTATACCGCCTGCGATCGATAGTCTAATGAGGTCAGCTCGAGCAGAGAAACGCAAAAAGGGGGAGGGGCGTGTGAAAAATCAACATTCTTTTGAAATCTTATTACGTAGTGACAAAAAGAGACAAACGTCTGCCGCCTATCAGCTGCTTATCAAAGAAAACACGACGGAACAACAGGTCGAGTGGTCGAAAGTGCCGCAATGCGCTTTGATCGCGTCGACAGGAGAGAGAGAGGAGGCAGCGAGAAAAGTCCACAAACGAGAGGATATGCAAAAAGACGGCGTACGCTCGCCGATTGGAGGACTTGAAACTACTCCTCTTGGGAAACAACACTGGATAGTTAGGCGACTGATACATCAGCGCCCGAGGGCATCGAGAGGAGGAAACCGGTTTCCGAGAGAGAACGAGTGAAACAAAAACATCTCCAACTTCGAAATGGGACAATTTTCAACAATTCGAAAGATTTGTGGCGGCTAAAGGCGCGGCGCCGGGATATTTGGGATCACCTGTGGCACGTGCTTTAACGTACCCAATAGCCAAGTGGTTAGAGCGGTAGACTGACGTTGTCAAGGTAGGGGGTTCGAATCCGGGTGCTTGTATACCTTTTGCAAATACCACTTTGCTAAAAGCCATCTGATTGCTAAGTCACTTAGTTGTTTCTAAGTTCCTAATTAAAGGGTTTTTGTGTAAAAATGTATAGTAGTCGATGGGAAAATCAGATTTCCGACCTTTTAAGGTACATTTAGTAGTTTTATCGCTAAAAGTGTAAAAACAGGCAACAACAAACGTCTATTTGCTTGCCGGCTGGCAGTAACAGGTTCAGACCAACGAAGCGCTAATCGCAGAGCGAGAGAGAAGGAAGGACACAGTCTCGATTTCAAGCAAAGCGTTCGGAAATGCGATAACCGTTGCAAAAAGTGTTGCGATGTTTGGAACACAATGACCTTTGGCGCCTTGTCTCCACGAACGTAGTAACAAGAAATGGCAGTGTAGCCTTGCGGAGCCGTTCGGACAGGAGAGCGTATAAGAAGGAACAGAAAGCTGTATGAGAGAATGCGCAAAAAGAGTGAAAGGGGCGACTGACAGCGCGGCTGCGAGAGATTCGGAGACGGCAGAGAAAAATAGCACCCGGCTCGGCTTTCGGCTATGGCGAGAGAGAGAGAGAGAGAGAGAGAGAGAGAGAGAGAGAGAGAGATGGTGTTCCACCATTACGCTGTGGCAACTGTGGTATAACAGTAACCATCAAAGTAACAAACACAACGAAAGAGTGAAATATGGTGTAGGTCATAAAACACATAGGGCGAAAATAGAGGTCTCTGGAGTATTAAGCAAAGATTGGCACAATAATTCAAACAAAATGTTTAAAAAAGAAACAATACATAATTATCCATTGCAAAGCGAGGTGTCTGTGGAAAAAGCAGTGTCATATGACCGGCGGTTGTAATTCAAGAAACCAGGGAATCGGGACAGAAGCGGCTGGCAGTACCCAGATTCCGGTATCATTTCGAAGATCGATCGATTTTCAGGAATGGAAGGAAGATAAACCAAGAAGTGAAAATTGGGTCCTATGAGGAACACTCAAAGCACAAATCACAAGGTAGTTAGAGGGAAGCACACCGATGGGAAGTGTTTCAAGGAACAGGGAAAGTAGACTGATCAGCTTCAAAAAGTAGTTGAAGTTACTGTATTTAACTGGTCTACAGGGTGGATGGGACCATTTGTTGCGAGGTACCTTTAGGGACAGGAACCGTTAGGGTCCCTTCCAAATTCGATGCTAATAACATGCAAATGAGACAGTTCGCAACCATGGCTGGAAAAGCTACGATGGCCTGGGATGCGGCGACATGGTGCATCAGTCGATAAAAGAAACATTTTAACTGATTCTAGGCTAATATTATGGTAATGAGTCTTTGTGAGCATACATTGCTAGATTATCCCACGATTTGCCAGGGATAAAGACATGGGTGACGCGGCGACATGGTGCATCGGCCGTAAAGTATAACAATTTCATCAAATTCAAACGAAATTCTCTAATTAAAATGTAAAATCCGGGAATAGTAGAAGTGTCGTGGCGAAGTCGCGAAGACATAGAAATGTTGGTGAGTAAGCGATGATAAGGTAAGCACGGCAAACAACGGCGGCCGGATTGGCGCGGCGTTGCCAAAAGGTCACTCATAAAGTGGCCCAACAGGGGTCCACTGCACGGAGGGTAATCCAGCCAACTCGGAGGCGCCATTATGATTCTAGAGTGCGTGTAGCAGCGTGTGAGAGCACATGTGCCCCCGCGAGAGAGAGCGGAGGGCGTCCGGTAAACAATGGCAGCGAATTAGGAGGCTAGGAATTAATATGGAAGAGAGGAATGGGTACATGTAAATGCCCTCCTTTGCAAAAAGGAAAAACTACTTCTTTGGTCTTTGAAGTCACAAGGAAATGACTGCTGATTGATAAAAAGCGTAATGAACACAGCAACCGCCCCCTTCTTGCCTCAAATGAGCCAGGTTCCTGTTATTGATGAAGATAGTATAACAGGTGTTCTTGCGATTAAGCAACAACCCCCATTCGTCACAGGGGCTGTCATCCCAATTGAGAGAAACGGCGGGAAGGGGTGGGTGGGGTCAGGCGGCTGGTGCAGCTGGCCGGCTGCCTTCAAAGCGTCGTCCGTGACTTAAAGGTCAGTTACGGTATGCCCGAAGGGGTAAATGACAGATTTCCGCCGATTTTATCCGTAGTTATAGTCAGAACTTCTCAAATTATACAGTAATATCAGGAATAATGGGTAAGGTTCAATTAGTAGCGGAGGCGACATGGTGCATCATCCAAAATGACAAAGTTGACCGTCGAGTTGAACCATTGTTACGCTTATTTATCAGGAAAGTCAAGACTTCTTTATTCTGCCTTACTATCAGGAGTACGGTTGAATAAGTGGCGGCGGCGACATGGTGCATCGTCCCAAATGATAAATTTCCGTCGAGTTGAGCCTTTGTTACGGTTTTTAGTCAAGACTTTGTTTATTCTACATTTAAATCAGGTATTTGGTTCAATTAGTGATGGCAGCGACATGGTGCATCATCCCAGACCACCCATTCCCTATTCCTGCTAAACGAACGCTTCCAAAAACGTTCGTTTTATAGGAAAGCTAATGTTGTTTTTATTGCGCGATATCTTATCGTGGAGCGTGGACGAAATCATGTTTGCGTGACTGGGCAAGGAAAAAAAACGAAATTGCTTTGAAGAAAACTGAAGAAGACTGGAGAAAGCGGAAAAACGGAAGAACTGGGGTTTAATGAGCCTGCAATAGTGCGTTCCGAGTGTCGTCGCACTCGACCGTTGTTTTCGCTGTTTGACTGACGTTGTGTGGTGTGGTCGGAGCGAAAATAAGCGGAGAGAGTAATCAGCAGGAATCATATAGACTCTGGCTTCAAATGCGACCACGAGTTCAGCAATTGTGGTTTCTAAAAGGGGAAAGGTGGGGATAATCCTGGGAAATGTTGGCAAAAGAGCAGAGGCACAGTTAAGTGACTGGAAATAATGTCACACCCTTGTAAAAGTCGTTGGTTCCAACTGAATCATACAATTAACTTTTAAATCATGAATTACAAAAAGGTCCCTACCGACCAGGAAAACAAAGTTTTTTTTGAAGTGTTAATTAGTTTGTTAAACAAAAAAAATCGAGTTCACAGGAATGTGTTCCCCTGGAACTGGCGTGTGACTTGTGCTTTTCTTAGTTTTCGACCAAAAATTCTTGATTTTTGGGTAGAAATGGTCTTGATAACCAAAAAATCAATGGGATACAGTGACCTGACCCCATAAATTAGTTTCTAGCAGTCGCATTAGTTGAGATTCGCAAAATACTCTTCGCCGAAACTGCGCGTGATTTGGCTGCTAACGTTGCCTGAGTATCCTATGCTTGGCTCAAAATAATAGAACTCTCTAATCACAGCCCTAAAACATCGGGAAAAGTATCAGTTTTGGCAAGACTATAAATGATACTCAGGCGAAAAGTGAAGCTAAAACTAAAAGTAGTTTCATAATTTTAATGATACTCAGGCTAGGCGGAAGTCAAATGAAATCAACTCCAAGGAATACATCAATTCCCAGAAGTAAAAAATATGAAGTTTGGGGTGCGTAGTTATAAATAGCCCCAAATCGGCTATAAATAGAAGCCCGTTGAAAAATAACCCAATCGGGGAAATAGTAGCATAGTAGTAGCCGTTGAGAGGGTGCTGGTGTCAATGATAGGAATCGGGCATAGATGCAAACGCGCGAATGGCGCAGCCGCACTCGAGAGGACATATGGCGGCAGAATGTGTGGACACAAGTGGATCGCCGACCGCAGCCGCCAGTGGGCGCGACTCGTTCCTCATGACCCCGGACGACGCGCGAAAGAACACTCAAATGCCGTCGGACACACCGGAGGTCTCGATAATTGCTAATTACTCATTGCAAAAGCGATAAATCCACTAGACAGAACGGCTGGACCTAACCATTCCCTCTGTTCAATGAGGATCCCACCGGGATTACTGTAACGAGGCGCAAAAAGTGATGCGGCGGCATGGTGCATCAGAAATGGGAGAATACGTGGTTTACTCATAAGACGTCAGGCAGATGTCAAAAGGACGTCGAGCGTAGATAAACGCCGGGTCCACTGGGAGAGAGGCCCGATTGGCAGCAGATTCCATAATTAGAGACGACGGACCAACGGAAAACGGTCAAAATGCAGGGGAGAAGGTGGCTTATCGCCTGACTATCTGTGGTCAAGAACGGTTGCTGCGAACGGGAGAGAGAAAGAGAGAGAGACAGTTCTGAGCCAACACATGGTGCGGGTAATTGCAAGCGACAAGGAGGCCTCATTAGGGGGTCAGCTGAATAGATTACGGACACTGGGAATTGGCATAAGTCGGATAGGGAATGGGGTGTTAGGAGAAAGAAAGAGAGGGAGAGAATTGAGAGAGAAAAGGAGAAAGACAAAGAGAGAAAGAGATACAAGAGAGGCAGAACAAAGACATAGGAAGGGAAAGAGATAGATGAGGGAGGGAGAAAAGAGGAGAGCGAGGAGTAGACATTTGAAATAGGAGAGAGGGAGAGAGAAAGAGGGAGAGAAAGATAAGGAAGAGAAGAAGGATGGATCTAACATATGAGGGGAGAGAGGAGAGAGAAGAAAAGAGAATGAGGAGAGAAATGAGAGGGAGAGAGAGAGAGAAGAGTGAGGAAAGAGGAGAGAGGAGAGAGGAGAGAGAGGAGAGAAGAGAGAGAGGAGAGAGGAGAGAGGAGAGATGAGAGAGGAGAGAGGAGAGAGGAGAGAGGAGAGAGGTAACCACCAGCAATATGCAAAATTCTTTCGAAGCAGTCTTGGCGACGACTATAACAGTTCAAAGTTGGAGAACTATCCGTTAAACAACCGGTAAATGGGTGCTTAGGCTATTTGTTTTGACGAAAATTCCACTTTTAAGCACAATAGCTGCAACCAGAAACTCTCATTTGAATTTAATGTCTGTCCCTCTCCAATGCAGCTGATTTGACTGCTATCCTTTGCCTGAGTATCTAACGTACCACACTAAACCTCCCAAAACAACAACTACAACAGTGAAACATTGGGACGGTATGACAAATCAGCTCAAAGTGTCCCCGAAGTTGGCGAAAACTTTATAGTCGCCGCCAAAACCACTTCTGCCGGAATTGACACCGCACCCCAAGCTGCGTTAAGCGTTGTACAGCGGATACTCAGGCAAGTAATTGCAGCCAAATCCGCCGAAGCATTTTGGCGATGACTATAAACCAATCTAGCTGTTCTTAACTGATTTACGAAACATCAAAGATTCAGTAACCTTGGAGCAAAACGCCACTGTTTCTGAAGTGTTGAAGACAGTTATGCGTCGTAATGAGGTGAAAACAAAGGCTGCGTGACGTGGCTTGTGTGGCCGACTGCAGTCGTACAAATTCCATTAGACGGTCTCCAATTGGACGCTGGAATATTGCCTTTTCGGCAAAAAAGAGAAACACGTAACAAAATGTGAGAGTGGCTCACTTTATATCGAAATTGCACAATCCATACAACGTATATACAACAGAGAAATAAAGGATCTCGTGAGGTCACTTAGTATCCGGCAGCTTCTTGGACGACTTCTTACTTTTATCCGTTTTGGAGCGGTGGCCAGGTCGAACCTGAATCAGCTTATTTAGACCTTTACAACGGAACCCTTACAGTATTCTTTGAGCGATGAACTGCCTCGTCTCTGCCCAGTTGGCCTATTCGAAGACGATCCGCGAGAGATAGGCGTCGGGTGGGAGAGGTAGCCGACTGGACACCACGATGCAGGGTTACGGTACTCGATAAGGCTCCGTCAGCTGAAATATGGAATTCATACCCCGAATTAGGAAAATGGGGCTGCTTCAGGTTGGAAGGAAGGGCAAATGATGAGAAACACGCCCCCGGGAGGGTGTATTCCACGGACTAAGAGAGGTAGAAACTAGGAAAACTCCATAGTTAAGAGGGGTTGGGCACAATTTTGTGAAATTTGGCTCTCAATACCTAAAGTTAAGGAGGTTTCCCAACTCTCACCCCCTCCCGGGTGAAAATTGGGTGAAAGCTTAAGCCTAAGCCCAACCCCAAGCCCAAAAAAAATTAAGGGTTGGTACGGCAAGGGAACGGCAAAGGAACTGGACACTTTTGAAGGAAAAACTGGAATCTTATGCGTTATTTGTAGCTTTATACATTTCTCGACAACTGCCTTAATTATCCGACCCTTTTCTCGGGGAATGGGCCGGCCCACGGGCCGAAACGGGCCGGACTCAATAAACGCCGAGGAATGTTCTCCAGTTTGGCACGACCCGATCCGTGAGAACTATATCGTCCACCGGGGCTGGCAACGGGCCGGCCCTATCTCTGGGAAAGGCTGGAAACGGGCCGGCCCGATCTCTGGGAAAGGCTGGAAACGGGCCGGCCCGATCTCTGGGAAAGGCTGGCAATGGGCCGGCCCGATCTCTGGGAAAGGCTGGAAACGGGTCGGTCCGGTCTTTAGGAAATGCTGGCAACGGGCCGGCGCAGTCTCTAGGAAAGGCTGGCAACGGGCCGGCCCTATCTCTGGGAAAGGCTGGAAACGGGCCGGCCCTATCTCCGGGAAAGGCTGGAAACGGGCCGGCCCTATCTCTGGGGAAAATCCGGTGTCGTATTGTTTTCCCGGGCGCCGGTCGGCCTCCAAAATTTTGAGCCCGACATTGAGATTTGTCAGCCAAGTTGGCTGGTAATTAGAGTAATTCCTTACCTTTGCCGTATTCCAGGGCCAGACCATCGACGACCGACTGCCGTTTTGCGGGGGAAGAGGTGAAGGCAGCAGGAGGAGGTGGAGGCGGGAGCCGAGGAGGCGTCGGAGGAGAGGGAGACGGAGGGAGGGTGAGCATGGTCATCTGCTCCTGAAGACAGAGGTTACCGTAACCTTAAGGAGTAGTCTTACGTAGACTTCATCGACTGGTGGCTGTTCATTTATAGTTTCCAGATGGGACAGTCTCTTCTTGGCCTAAAGTAAGCAATTTACACCAAAAAAGGCCAAAATCTCACTTTTCTGGGCGAGCGGTCTCCTTTGAGGGCAAAGTACCAGTCGTGCTCCCAGAAGAAGGTCATCTAAAAACCTCGAATTTCAAAGAATCTCCCTGATTCCTACCTGATATCTCTTCAATGCTGACTGGATCTGCCGCTGGTTGAATGCCCCCAGGGCATCCCTCATCGCCGTCACAAAGTTGGCGTTGTGTTTTCTGCGAAAAACCACGCACAGCGAGGCCAGACTGGCGCAGTTGCCTTCAGAAGCCACCACGGCTCTCCTAAGCTTCTCCGGGAAATCCTGGATCACCTGAATGGGAGGAGGAACAAATAGAAATTATATGAAAAAGAACGAACCGGATCGAGCATTCCAAAGTTTTCCATAAGATTCCAGGCGAAATCGTCGAGGTTCAGAACAGGGGAGGAACGCGGCTGAAAATGGCACAAATAGGAAGAATTGGGCCAGGGGAACCCCTTGACGGTGGGTTTAAACGACAGCCGACCGGCCTAAAAGATAATACCGTTTAAAGGGCAGTGGTCCCGCCGCGAACCTGCGAATATTAGCCTATTTCATCCGCTTTGGCTCGCAGGTTTTCGTGACGGGACCATTTTCGAAAAGTAGCGCATATTTTTGACGTCTTTAGCCACCGTGCCCTTAATTTTTAGTCTAAAAAGGGAATTTTGGGGTAAAATCGGAGGCCGGTAGCACCAAAAAGGAGGGAACAAACTAAGAACCACAAAAATTTTTAAGAAACTCAAAAATTAAGGACCGTTAATTACTTAAAGGGACCATCAGAGGGGTTTTCGAAAAGAAAATAAGACGTATGCCATTCAAATTGAAATGATTTCCCACAACACCGCTACAGGAAAAGGACTTTCCCAAAATGCTTGCCAAGCCTTCATTAGAATATGATTTACATAAACGCAGAAACCCTCCCCCCGATGGTCCCTGTAAGCACCAGTGACTCCGCTTTTAAATAACGAATTTTTTAAGACCCGCCGCAAACTTTAAGGACTGGAAAAACAAGAAACAACCAAAGCGCTGGCCAGATTATTTAAAAAAAATTATCCAGGCAGTCAGCTGGCTCAAAAAGTCATACTTTTTTTTGCCACCTAATGGGCTAAAAGCGGTAAGAAGCCACCCAAAACAATTAAAAAAAAGATCCAGTTCCACAAAGAAATGTTTTTTTTAAATTCATTTTTACACCCCGCTGGCAAAGTGCCGGGTAAAAGGTCGAATTTTAATGGTCCCGACACGATGGTCCCAGAATTCAGCTGTTGATATTGGTAGAAAACGACTGTCAACAGCCAAATTCTGAAACGTTTGGACACATCGTGTCGGGACCCATTCAATCTGGCCAATTTCCCTGGCATTTTGCCAAGGACCGAAGATTAAAAATCAACTAATAGACACATAGAACCCACCACTTTGGGAGTACTGTGATTCCCCGGCTTCACAGAGTCTCGATGGCAAAAAGGGTCGGGAGTGGTCTGAATTTTAAAGAAAATATATAAACAATTAAAAAAAAAAGAAAATTACCTGATTTGCAGCTTCTGAACCGACTGCTGATGATTCCGGATCGCTTCTCGTTGTTTCAGTGATCCTCGATGGCAGTGACCGGCTCGGCTGGAAACTAGAAGTCTCCGGAAGGGGAGAGAGGATACTGAGACTGGAGGAGACGGGGTTAGGCACCTGAAATAAAAAAAAATCATACAAAATAGTTTAAAAAAAGGTTTTTTAATGAAAAAGTAATAAAAACTCACAGAATTCTCATCCTTCAGTCGGAATATCCACACCGGGTGGGTCTCATCCGTCGAAAACAACAAGGATATCTGAAATTGATACTTAGGCAAATATATGGGGAGTTTGGTTACGAAACCCCACATACTTCAGTTAAGCCCCCCAAAACTTGGTT
>JYHL01002198.1:0-16240 GCA_000934875.1 Oscheius sp. MCB
TTTTTTTGAACTTTTGAGGTATGTTTAATAGCTTGTGAGGCGAATAAATCGATGTAGAGTGATATACGGTACAACTCTATTCCAATATATACTTCGCGCGAAATCAAGTTTCGCAGAATTTGACTAAAAATACGTCGACAAGAAAGACCCAAATTCGCCAATAAAACCTAGGCACGAATAAATAGAAGCGCCTGCACAAGCTTGGCTATGCGACGATAACATCTCGGGCCGGTCCGTTCTAGAGAAAATTTTTGGTAAATATGGGACTGGGCCGGCCCGAGCATATTTCTAAAGCGGACTGGCTCGTAGACACGGTAAACTAGGAGTACATCTACATGTGATTGATACTTCGTCTCCCTGAACGGGACTGGTAGTTTCGTAGACGACGGATCGCGACTGGGTGTCCACGATGGGGCCAGTGTGCGTCTGGAGACCGAGAGGAGTCAACTGTTCGCGGGTCCTCTCCAAAGTGGAAGACTGAACGAATAAAGAAGTTAGGGTGACTAGAATTTATTTTCATTATAAGTTTCCGGTTACCAAAATTTGTTCTGACGAGAAAAAGACGGGTTAGGACTAGGTCTGATTACAAAAACATGCTAATTCGTATGAACTGATTCAAAATATAGAAAAGTGTGCTTGTTCATTTTGATGAAAAAAAGTTTTAAAATGAGAAAATTCGTGTATTGTGGGTTTGTGAAAACATGCTTCAGGGACACATACCGGTTCCTCTCCATCAGGAACAACATAATTCTGGAACGTTTGCTTCTGGACAGTGTGCTTCACCTGCGACGTCTTCACAGTGCGTCTATAACTATATTTTCCCCCTTTTTCCAACCACACCCACGTAATTCTGTTGCCCTGGTCGTCGTATTCGACGGTCACATTGTCGGGAAGCTGTGTTCTCTCCTGCCAGGTGGCGACGGTCGTATGCGGCTGCCCGCTCTCCTACAACACGCAAGCTTTCACTACGAACCGAATTTGGACCGCGCCTGGTCGCAAGCAACTCAGATCGCGAGCAGATGAATCTCAACACAAGACAAGGGCGATTAGTGACGGAGGATAGGTTAGAGGAAGAGCAACACAACACAAGCATGCAGTGATGACCGACGTCAGCCTCCAGGGAAAATTAGAAAGTGTTAATCGTCCACGGACTGATTCTTTCTTTTTTAGCTTCAACATAAGCGACAGAGCCTTAGAGGAGCAGCGAACGGCTCGTTTTGACCGAGACCTGCGCATGGCAATCGACTTATCGAAAAAAAAACTTTTGTTCCACGTGATGTATTCTGTACGTAAAATTAGAAAATCTCCGTGCATTTCTCTATTTTCTGCTAATTGAAGCGTAAATCTGGCTAATCTCGGTCAGAACGAGCATGCGTCACAAATGAGCGGCCAGCGAATAGACAGCTCTACCTCGAAAGAGACCGGCAATGGAGCCAGTGCGCGCACAGTTATGGTGCGCTCGGCGTGTTCCAGCCGCGGACTGCGCTGGTTTAGTCGCTCCGCTTCGGCTATCGTAGTCGACAGAGACTGAATAGGAAAGACTAGTCGGGTTGATAGATCGAGGAGCAGACGGAGACCACAAAGGGAATGGTGTGGGGGTGGTAAAATGCACTCGAAAGACCAAGCAACTAAAAACTCTTTTCGAAACTGGCCCAAAAACTATAGGATATTTCCGACTTTCCACAAATCTTTCTAGCTAGCAATCGTGAGAGAAACCACACATGGGGGTGAAATGGATAAAGCCCCAACCGGGTGTTCGGGGTTGAATCCAGACGAACGACCCTCTCCAGAAAGACGGTAGCTTTGTTCTTTTGTCTCGCGACGTACCAGCTTGCCCGAGCTGTTCGGCTCCACGATGGTCGGCGACGCGGTCTTCAACATAAATGGTGCAGTGCAATCACTACGGTTATCGTGTTTTCTATTCTGGTTTTGAGTGTGAGGTGTAAAAATGCACTGCAATTACACATGCTAAAACTTCTTTTTGGGGTTTTCATGCAGGTGTGTGTTTGTGCAAAAGATTTTAAAAAAAAGTATCTCTCTTACTCCAAGTCTGAATCACAAACTCTCTGTCTATCCCTCTGGAAACCTACCTCAACTACAGGTACCACCTTGACGTGATGGTCCTCGTCGCTGCTCGAAGAATCGCTCGAGTCGACTTCATGTTCTCCCTTCGACTTTTTCGATTTCTTTGTCTGAAAACAAGCGATTACTTTTGTCCGTATTTTTGTCTGTCAAATTTAATCATCAGCCCGAAAGACATAAGATAAGGTAAGAAGGAAGGCGGTAAGAAACGCCTAAGTCAACCCCATTCCGCCGAGTGCGTGGATTGACAAACAGAACTGCCACTCCACGTGAAGAGCGCATCCGCGCTTCGCAATGAAACACCGCGGATAGAGGTAAACCGCCTTTTTCGCTATGCCTTTATGAGCTGATGATCATTTCTACCGATTCAGTTTGGGTCATTATTAAGCGGTGTGTGCAGTGGGTTCAGAGAAGCACCAACTAAGGGACAGCCAACAGGCTCACAAAGGTTGCGGGCGGCCGCATACCATGGACCGCCCCTCCACTGATACAATTCTATTTGGCACAAAGGGTTAACTATTTATTTTTCTCGGACGATGCTTGTCTACACTGCAACTAAAATTTAAATAAGCCATACTTGAGAATAAAAAATCCACACAACATAACATAAGCAGGTTGTTATTGAGCCGAACACATCACAACAGAAAATCATTCTGCATACTAGACAACGGAGCATACAAAAGCGTCAAGCGCATTCGCCTGTGCACAAATAAGACTACGACCGTACAAAGGGGTTACTCCAGCGGAAAGATTAATGCAGTGTAAAAAACAGAGGTGCTAACGACCCGAATTGAACGATAGAATAAAATGGAATAGAGATCGCACCTTGAAGCCGAAAAGGCTGAGGAAAGAACGGCCAGCAGGTGCCATCGGTGGAGGCGTGGCCGTGAAGATAAGACCGCATTCATCCTCGGACACGGCGCCCAGTCCCGCCCCTGTCAAACAGAACACGGGCTCCAGCTGCACTTCGACACGGCGCTCCACTCGAACCTCGATCCATTGTTGGCCGTCCGTTGTGGTGCCTTCAGAGTGATAGGAGGTAGATGCGACGTAGTGACGTCCTTCCCGGGATTCTTTCTCAGTTGATCTTGCCGACGTCACAGTTTTTGGAGCAGACGAGGATGTAAATGCCTCCGACATGTGGTGTTCCAACGGAAGATTAGCAAGGTCTTCTTTGCGATCAACCGATTCCAAGGGTCCTTCGTACTTATCCGAGGACAGGGCGTAGGCAGAAGGCAGAGCAGTAGTGTTCTTCGTTTTCTTACTAGATGACGATACACGACTAGTTTCTTCAGTTTCCCTTCGAGACGTACTGGGTTGTTGCAACGATGAACCCGATGGCAGAATGCGTGTGACAAGGCGGTAGTTTGGTCTCTCGGCTGTATCTCTAGTACTGTCTTTCCCAGTGTAGTAAACGGTACAGTGTTCATTTAAGTTTGCAGGCACTAAGTCACGGACACGTGAAATTTGGGCAGTGGGTTCTCCCTGAATTGCATGAAAGACATAATTGGCAGGGTCAATGTCAGCGACGTCCTCTATACCGCTATGTCGGTGTCGGCTAATACGAACTCGATCACTCTCTCCAGAGTGGTGCAGGTCTACAAAGAAGTGGATTGGATGAGCATTCAGCTCGTTGATGGGTTCTAGTCTCTCAACCGCGGGAACTCCGTTCCGCGGCGCGTAGCGAACAATCCGGACACTTGGCTCCTCAGGTGGTTCGTTGTAGAAGCCTCGATGATACAATTGTACAGACTGCTGGATAGGGATGTGGTCCAAATCCGCATTGCGCGATGTACTAGGTAATGCTCGCTGTTGGTCCAGCGGCTCGTGGAACGACACAAGTCGCACGCGCTCAGAGCTGTCTTCAGAAGCGCGGCTGTTGCCGAACAGATTGCGCCGCGCTGACGTGTGTCTGTAGAGCACTTTGCCGCGGTTCGATGAAGCACTCCACTCGTTAGGCGAAACAGCGCCCGAAGAATAGGGAGAGCGAAGCGACGACCGCTCGGAGAGATAATAAGCAGCCGATGTGGGCGTTTCAACAGGCGTGTAGACAAGCTCGTCGTCCGAGTCAAGCGGTGTACCCACCTTTCCGTTCGTAGATCCCGCTCTATTCGCACTGCCGATCTCGTAAGAAATGCCCGGAGAGACAGTAGGCTGAAAATAGGCAATGAAGATTTCAACGTAAATATTGGGTTAAAAATTTTTTGAAAAAAAAACTAACCGAGGGCATCTTTCCTTCGCGACCCAAGGTAGCCGATTTGTCATCATGGACCGGGATGTTCTCGTTGTTCACTAAAGAAAAACGTGAAAAAGGATGTCAGGAAAAGTACCGTTGTCACAGGACTGAGTGAGACGGCCGGTGCTGGTCCTCTGCGTGGTTCCGGTAGGATGATCGAACATCTGAGAGGCCATCTTCGTCTGGAACTGGGTGCGTCCCTGGTAGCGGAATCGGGTGGATCCCCAGCGGAAGAGACCGCCCTTCGGCTTGTCCTCGGGCTGGATGAGGCTAAAATTTGGGAATTAACAGGATTCTGGAGAAGAAAACTGACCGGAAGAAGGTGTGGTGTTCGACTCCGCACTTCCACACCCTCTTGGCGGAGAGGTAATCGCGGACCTTGTAAACTAGCGTGGTTTCCTTCTTCTTGTCGAGCTGAAATCTTACATCAACAAAGAAATGGATGAAAAACATACCTCTCCAGCCTTGAGCTTGACGGAAAACGAGTTCTTGCGGTAACTGATCTTGACGATGTTCTGCCAGGAGAAGCGGTGCATTCTGATCGTGTCCTTGTAGATGTTGATGCCGGAGGCACAGACTCCAATGAGCACTTCCTGGTGCTGACTGTCCTAAAATTGAAAATTTCATCAAAAACTAAATTAGGAACTACCGTTGCACTGAAGACGAAAACGCCGTACATGCTCAGCTGCTTGCACGTGTCGAGATACCTGACCTCGGCTTCGGAGGCAGTGAGACCCCTGAAAATTAGTATTTACAGGTGAAAATCGGCCTGGTTTATTTTTTTAAAATCAATATGATCTTATTGGACAACATATTAATATGACTATGACGAGCGCTGACCCGGTGAAAACCCTGCCAGCTGTGTGTCAGTAAGAACCAAAATGATGTTATAATGACGCACCATATCTTCACAATAACAATTTGTAGACGAAGTTGATTTTAACACAGCGGTGGTCCCGTTTCTACTCGCCAAGGCTGCACCACACCAAAGATGGACAGTACATCACATTGAGCCCGCCATACTTTGCTTTTTCAGACAATTATACAAAGGGAGGGTGCGTCAGATGCAATAAAAGGTACACGACTTTTAAGGTAAAGGTAGTTTAAAAGTAGATTTACACCCCTCTCCCTTTGCAAAAAAATGTGGCAAACTCACTTCTGTTCACGGTGGAGCTCCTTGACTTTCTCGATGTTCTGTTCCTCCTTCATGCTCGGCACAAACTGCGCCTCCCTCAGGTATTTCTCGTACTCGGCCGACGAATCAGCGTCGCCGTACTCGGACTGGGCAATACAAGCGGCCAACAAAGCATGTGTGGGAATGGTGGCCGGCAGCCTAAACAAAAATTCCATAAAAGGGGTTTTAAAAGGGCCTTACTTGGCGGTGGCAATGTCTTTCCTGAGCTGCAAGAACAGATTGTAGCGGGCGTTGTCATCATTCAGCGTCGATGGTGCGGTCGGATAGAACTTGACCTCGAATGAGAATTCCCAAGGAAGGCCTAAAATTCTCTTTCGAGATGAGAAAAGGGGACGGATTACCTTTCAGCTGTCTGAGAATCTTCTTGTCGTTGTACAGCCAGTGCCTGATCCCCTGTTCGTCGTAGAAGCACAGCGAGAAGTACTCGCGCTCTTCAATCGACAACTCCGTGCTGACCAAGGTGAACAGAACGTCTCCATCCGAACCGCGCTGGAAAGAAATCCATTAGGAAGTTAGTCATTACCACGATATAGGGCAAATTGTACACACTTGTTGAATGTTACCCTTCTAACATTTATTCTCTGACAGTTAATGTTGTAACATGGTGCTGAGCGCCACTCTCAACGTTTAAAAACAGCTTTTACGACCCCGTACTTATGATTCATTACTTGTTTCCAACGGAAAGTACAAGAACACGGTCAAAACATCACGAGAGATGTAATCAGAAATGTTGCGGAACACGAGGGAATGCCCCGTAAAAACAAAACGGGTTTCTGGGCATTCTGTGATAACAAGGCCAAACTTCTTCCAAAATTATTAGGTTTTCCATTAAAACCCCAAAGATTACGATAAATCACAAAGTTTTCCATAAAAACCTTGAATATTGCAATAAATGCTCAGATTATAAACTATTCCCTTATTTATTTTCGACTATCCAGGTCACTTATTTACATAACGCCCTGCAATCTGCAGAGAACTGGGCGAGAATTACCATTCGCAAGTTGATGTCACCCGTTGGCACCTAATAAACAGCCCTAGAGGGCGTTAAGTATCCCGTGGCGCAAGAACGAGGGTTTTCTTCCAAAATTAAACAAACACTTTCTGCGCATCACCGCCAATGACCAGAGTAAAAATTGATCGGTATCGTTATATGACCAAAGGTTCAAATTTGTAATGTTAAATGAGGGTTAATACTCACGTGCAGTTCGAAATCCTTGCTGGTTCCGTTCAGCATGTGAACCTTGGCCGCCTGCATCT
This sequence comes from Oscheius sp. MCB, assembly GCA_000934875.1. Taxonomy (NCBI): domain Eukaryota; kingdom Metazoa; phylum Nematoda; class Chromadorea; order Rhabditida; family Rhabditidae; genus Oscheius; species Oscheius sp. MCB. Next base: position 6,771 of record JYHL01002198.1, read on the forward strand.
TGGGATCACGGCGGGACAGCGTGTTGGCGGCGGTGGAAGCCTCGCCTTCAGGGTCTCCGCTCTTACCCATTTGCTCTGAAATTGGGAATAATAAAGGGAAAATACAAGTGAAACGAGAGAGAGAGAATAGGGTTGTAAAGGTGTAGAGAACGCAGGGAAGGCAGCCGCAGTTTAGATGCGAGAGCAGATGACTAAATAGCAGTCCGCGGTCAGCCGACCAGATGACTCAGCTACTAGAAAAAAGTGTACAATCGATGAGCCCGACTAAACCAATTGCAAAGAATTACGGTCGTTCCCCGAAAAAAGCACTGCCGTTCTAGAAAGACAGGTAATCGAGTGTGAAAAAAACAAATGAAAGATCGCGGACCCAATCTACCGAAGCCACAAGATTCGCTGGTAAACAAGCAAGTTAGTTCCGTGAGAATAGTCACAGGATGAGAGGTGTGAGAGAGGAGGTAGTCAATTTGGTGGGACAGTGGTGGGATGTGAAGGTGGACAGAAGGATGCTTCGGGTAGAATCAGAAACTTTGATCGTTATATCTCGACAAGAAGTACTTGCGGTTTAAAGGGACATTTATACAAAGTTACTATGCTGATTTCTCTTGCATCTTCATTCTTGAGCTCTCTCGTCCACTTAGCATGAATTGTAAACGCCGGAAACGCAGGGCGTACTGGTGATCTACAAATCTGTAGATGAAGACCGGAATTTGGCGACTTTGGAGCAAAATATCTCGAAAACGGCGAATTTTCCACAAATAGCAATAGTTTTTTATCAGCGGATTTTTCTCTATTAAATGGGACAAAGTTGTGAAAGCCGCCTGACTGTCCCTTCAAAGAACTTGATTATGGTAAAGTCAGTCGTTTTTACGGGTGGTCGCTGCCTAGCGTGTCAAACATTAAATATCCGGACAACAGCGAATCTGTCAATCACACGATTTCTGCATTCGACCCTTTCGAATCAATTAACGTATTGCGGCAAAAGTAGCCAAAATTAGATTAGAGCGATAACGTCGAAGAAAACAACATTTAAAGAAGGAACCGGATCATCGGGTACACAGAAATTCCACACGGCCATGATTGAAAAGTACGCGGGCGGAAAATGATGTAAACACGCTGACTATCATGCCGAAATGGCGCGCGATATAAACAGAGAGTGGAGTATGCCTCATCGCATATTTAACAGAAACCGGCGGTGGTGGCCACAAGCGCCCGACGCTGGAGGTGAGGAAACACCACAAACAACGTGACACCGGGGAGGAAAACACGGATTCAGAGGGGGTAACGATCAATCAGGTGCGGTGACCAGGGACAGATGGGCGAGTGCAAAAATCGAGCGCGCAGGTCCACATTAATTCAAGGAGAGGGTGATTCGGGCGGGAACTTTTGAAAAAGAAGACTTGAACTTTCCGGTCAGCAAGGAAGTCTTTCCCGTGTTTTGTGCGGATTTACGAGCTTCTGGTTGCATTGCTTTCGTCTCAAGGGGTACAAACAACTGATTCTGTTTACCCAAGCTACCGCCTGTGTGCCAGACGGGTCCAGGTCAGTTGGAAGCCTCCGCACACGGCATATAAGCAGAATGGACGTTCGAAAGCGTCTGGAGGAGAACTTCCAGGGAATCGGATTGTACTTTTACGTTCCAATAAGGGAAAACAACTTTGAAAATAGCATAAGTGCCTCTTCTTCTCCTGGTTTTGGAGATTGGGGAAACAGCTACGTGAAGGGCCCGGCTGTGCCTGCCCGGACTTGCACGGAGTCAAATTTTCCCGATTTTGTATTGTTCCCGGTCCGGGCCCGAGCCGGCCTCCAAAATTTTGAGACTGGCTCGGGTTGGGCCAGCAAAGTGAAAACGGATCGCCTGACAGTTTTCCACCGAGCGACAGAAGAATTATCCTTCAAAATATCATCAACCCGGCCGAAAATAGCACAACTCGTAGTAAAGAACTGCGTCTAGGCCGGCCGTCGCGCGAGTCTTCGAGGAAAACACTGGACAATGCGCCATAAAGTGAGAGAGACAACCGATAAGGAGAAAAATAGCGGCGACCGTTGCTGTGTAGAGCGCACAGCCAGGTGGCGATCGGCAAAGCAGTACACTCAAAATCAAAACAACGGACATGCTGTCGCATCGGTTGGGTGATACGAGAAGATCCACCCCCGGTAAACATGAGAGAATTGCACCGAGAGGACAGGAATCGGAGATTATGGCGGACAACGAGGAGGGGAAAACAATTGAAGAATCAGGGTTCCCGTGGTAGATCACGGGTCAGCCGGATTCGTTTCGGTACCAAAATTGTTTAAAAGTTCGTTTTTATAAAAATTCCTACTGTACACATGTTTTGTAATGTTTATATCAGGGATGGCAGATCTGCGGTCCGGCCGGGGGCTCAAATGTTTGCAGACTGGGCCGGCCCGGTCCCAGAAAAAAAAACAACCAAATTCGGAAAATTTGAGGGCTGGGCCGATTTTCAGAGACCTTTTCAAAAAGAGAGAGAGAGAGAGAGAAAGAGAGAAAGAGAGAGAGAAATGATGGCCTAAAAGAGGTAAGACTCTTCGGCCGAAGTAATATTGGCTTGGAGTAGTTTTGCAGGACTGGCAACCGGCCGGACCCGTCTCTATAAAAATCGGACCCGGCCCGGGTTAAATTTTAAACCCTCAAATTTTCTCGATTTTATACTGTTTTGACGGGCTCGGGCCGGTTTTGTTTTGAAACAAAAATGAGCACGGCCGGCCTATAGTTTTTGCATACAGACGTAGAAGTTGCAGAGAAATGTCATGTACTGGGCGGGATTAACCCCTGGGTGTAGTTGACGGTTTGGTCTTGTGATACGGGAGAGAATAAACAGCTATCTGGCAGAAAATGTAACCAAAGAGACTGTGCTTATCACGTTTATGCTCTGAAAACAACCGTTTAGGGCGAAATAAATATTTGCCGAGGCGATCGATAGCTGCAAAAGGCCGCGCGAGGCAGACAACAATTTGCCGTGGGTTTAATTGAAAACGTAGAGTGGTGGTGGTGGTCACAAAGACAGCCCAGTCACCCGCGAGTGGCAGCATTTCAAATTCGCCTCGAAACGACGAGATGCCTCCCCCGAAATCGATAAGTACTCGGGGGAGAGCAAGGACACCAGCCACCCCCCCCCCCCCCATCTCTGGCTCGTGATTTACGACATTCGGGAAATCCCTGAAGCGCTAAACCTCACCTTGGTGGCATCTTCCTTGGCAAAGGTGAGTCCACTGCGAGTGATGTTCCTATGCTTCTGTTCGTTGATGACTCTCTCGTCCAGATCGATACTGTGCACCGATCGGAAGCCATTGTCATAGAGCTGAAACGAATAATTGAATCAGAAAAGAGGGATTTCCCACCTGTGACGCGAAGATGGAGTTACCGCATCCGATTTGAAGAATCTTGTCCTTCGGTTTGATGTACTTCTCGACTACGGTACCCAGAGTGTCGTAATCTCCATACCTACAGTACCTCTACAACTTGTGGGGGCTTAAACGAACCATTCAAAGGGCAGTTTCCTGCTGGCGAAGAACTGCTTCCAGTACTGGGGAGAGGTGAAGTCGGTGGCGGTCTTCGGCAGAAGATTAGCCATCTGTACGAGGTACCCATCCATGTATAAGTGGGACCCTGTGGATCCTCTGGTAAACAACAAAGGCAAGCCGTGAAAAGAGGAGGAGAAGAGGGTAGTATACAACCGTTTACCGAGTTTGCAACCTCGAATCAACAATAAAAAGTACCCGAAATCACAAGAAACCGGCAAAATAATCACAGGGATATGTACAAATGAGTCACAGACTCTCGGCACTGTCACTTCCGGCGTGGAACAGAGATGACATGGAGATTTCTTCGCCACGGTGCATGGGTCCCTCATGAAATGGGGAATCATAAAGAAATATATTTTTTTATAAACCTCTTCAGCCACGTTGAGGGGACGGTAGCCATTGGTCTTGACGGCCCACGAAGGGTCATCCTTCAGAATGGTGTGACGACAGCCGTAGGCAAAGTAGAGGACGACTACGAGGAAGGGAGGGGCGAAGAAGATCAAGAAACCCATGTAGTCCTGAAAATGGGAGTTACAGAAGGAAATGTATTGTGAAAATAAAGAGAAAACGAACCACGAAGGGATTCTGAGTGATGTTCCTGTCTTTGAGCGTTGCCACTGGCTTCAATGCCGCTTTCAGAACTTTGAGAGTGCCGTTGTTCGCAGCTGGAGTCACGTCCAGAAGACGGCAAATCAGAGGGTACAGGTCGATGTTCTGCGGAATTTCCATAACCTGCAAAGGTCGAATTATCGGGAATACCCTAAACGCGAAGGAGCGGATAGACTTTTCCAGGCGGAACCCGTTAAACACCGGGCACAGTATAACTACCCACGTCAGGGAGCCGTATTGCAAGATCCTACTGACCCAACCCACCGTCTGCTTCTCCATAATGTCAGGGCCTCTCATAACCAGCATCGCCCGCATTTCCGGTCGATCGGGGTCCATTCCGTGGGTTGAGGAGTTGAATTTCACGGAACTATTGCTACCGTAATCCCTATAAATCATTCATTAATATATATTAATAAAGTAACCGTACCTTTCCAATTGTTTAGATGTGCAGGAGAAGGAAATAGCGGAGCCCACCTTGGGTTCCAGGATGATCCGTCCCACGCGGGTGGAGTTTGTGTAGTGGTACCGTCCAGGAAAGTTCTGAATTCTCTATGTTCCGTAGTAAATTAGACAAAAACCTCTTTCAGATGGACATCCACATCGAATCTATGCATTTTGATGGCATTCTTCAGCGTGCGGAAGATATCCTGGGCGTGTTTCTCGTCGTTTGGGTAGATCATGTGGTCTCCAACGGTGAAATTGCCCTCGGGCAAGAAGTCCTTGATGCACATTACGTTCTTCGCCCCGTTTATCTAAATTACAGTATTCTAAACTAAAATAACAAAAAATACCTCAGCGTGTCCGTGGTCAGCCGTTAAAATGACGTTTATCTTGTCCTCCAGCTGGTTGTCAGCCAATTTCCCCAGAAGGTACTCGAACAGCTGATCCAGACTCTTCAGTGTCTTCTTCAAAATGCCGTTGTAGAACCCGTTTGTGTGCAGGGTATGATCCGGCTCAGCAACGTACCTGAATTGTAAAATAAAGGAATTAAAAAAGTGCCAGCCGGCTGGCACTACACGGATCTGTCAGCCTGTGTGCGCCCCCGATGTTTAAAGAGTATAGAATTTTGCAACGCGTACAAATTCACGGCCCAAATAATTCGAAATCCTCCGGTTTGGTCACGACAATCTCAGAAATAACGCATGTCCCCAGGTTCCATTAGCCGGCAAACCGAGAATTTTCATAAAAGCGACAGCGAGCTGTCACAAAGGATAACTCACCAGGCAACGAAATTGACGGGGTCCTTTTCCCGGAGAAAGTCGGCAACGATGTCATCCGCATCGGACATCCAGGTGGTCAGATTTCCATAAGAAGTCCACTGTCTGAACTAAAATCATAAAAAGTACCAAATATTACAAAATTATAAGTAGAATGTATGGGAATTACGTACTTGTGGAAGTGGGGGCGTTGAGGACGAGTGGGGAATGGAGCCTCGCCCATGGGCCAGAAGTAAGTGGCTGACAGTCTGGATCCACCTCCTCTGAAAGAGAATTAATAAAAAAAGGTGTTTAACAAAATAATTATAATAATTACAGTAATACCTACCGTTCGTTGGTGATCCAAATGGGCTCCCCGTTGAACCATTCTTCCTTTAGCGACTCGTTGACGATCCCCGGTGTTTGTGTGCCGTTGAAGTAGTCCCAGGTCTTGTTCTTCGCAGTGTCGAAGAAATAATTGGACACGATTCCATGGCTCTCTTCGTATAAACCTTAAAGAATATTAAATAAAAGTTGTAAACAACAAAAAGCACTGACCCGTGACAATTCCCATGTGGTTAGGAGCCGTGTAAGTGATGTACTGTGAGCGAGAGCCATTTACGAACCATGTGGACTGCTTCGCCCATCGGTAGATATTCGGGACCTAATTTGAAAGTAACTAAAGAGAACAAATAGACCAACCATTGTCTCGTTGAGTAGGTCATAGCGAAACCCGTCGAAAGAAATGAGGAGGACTTTGGGATTCCGGCTGAGAGAATGGACGCTGTGGAGAATACACGCAAAAGAGACGACTAGAAGGGCTGACCGGAACACAACACCATGTTTCATACCTGAAATAGACTATTCAGTTTTCTAAACTAACACTTGAAAAAACAAGAACATGTATTTTTGAAGAAGAAAAAATCAAAACGAACGTCTAACAATTCAAGTAATCAATTAGTTAGGTCTCGTAACGGAGACATTGGGTCCCGAAACGCTACAGGGTTCTCGCGAACCTACAGAAACCCGATACAGTACTAAGCCACAGAATTTTGAAAAATTGGACCCTTTAATTTTGTGTGCTCGTTGCAAAATTCTCTGCGCAAAAGTTGACTGCAATAAGGGCGCAAATTCAAGTCGCGTTTTCCAGACGGAACCGGAAACTCCGGGCACAATGTTCGTCCGCACTGAAATAAATTCGGGGTTCTTTTGTGATGATACATTTTGAAGAGATCCCGAAGTATCCCAATTTTAAAACTTACAAAACGATAACAAAAATCGTAAAAATGAAATTACCAAACAAATTCGTTTGAAATCACATGGTTTTTGGTACTATTACACTTTTCTTTTTTTTTATTCTGTTTTTATCCAGAATGGGAATTAGAAATTAATAACAGTGATCCGAGTAAGAAAATAGTAAATTCCACGGTGTTCAGTAGCACTTTCAGTTTCAAAGAATACGCAATATTGCGTGCCTTGCCTTATTGCGTACGGCTGCAAAAGGCAGAGACGCAGGATGGAGGTGAAGCTGAGGCATGGAATATCGATACGGAGGGGCGGGCATCGGGAATATGGCGAGGAACAGAGTCAAACGGCCAGACGACGAGGATTCCAGTTAATTGGCGATTCAGCTCATGCCTCACAATCCACACATTCTCCATTAAAACCCCAAAACCCTCTTCAGAATGTTATTTTTCGGGTAAGGCTTTCTATTTGTCTTCCACTGAGTATCTTAAGACTGTTATTGCTAATTGCTTCAACGTATGGGTGCAGTGTGGATGACTACCGCTACGAGTACACAGAGTGTGACAGTGGGGGACAGCGGTGGCGGGTGGCAGTTCCAGCCCCAGGAGCCCATTGCGATGTACTTCCACAGCCAAAGAGGGCCATCAACTGCTGTGAGTTAGCACTTATGGAGGATACTTTTGATTTGTGGAAAATACTACAGTTCAAAGGCAGATGGAGAGAAATAGAGATAAACAGAGAGAAAGAAAGAAAGAAAGAGAGAGACAGAGACTGACGATGAGAGAGACATAGAGACAGAGACAGAAATAGAGATTGAGACAGATGCAGAAAGAGAGAGGCACACAGAGAAATAGAGACAAAGAGGCATAGAGAAAGAAGGAGACAGAAAAAGACAGAGACACATATAAAGAGATAAGGAAGAGTATTTCAGCCTTCTCTTGCCATGCCGGTCACTACCTAGACATCTCCAGCCAGACCTGTCGTCCTTGTCCCGCAGGTTCATCTAGCCAATTCCTTTTCATTTCTTCATAATTCCAGGTCGTTACAGCCTGGGTGGTGGTATTCGTTTCGAAGAAATCGTCACCCTTCCATCTGGCTTCTCCATCGAAAACTTTGACGAAAAGTCCGACTTTTTCTCCAGTTCCCAGACTCCTACTTCCACCTCCAGTTGTCCTCCTGAGTGAGTTTCTCTTCCTTTCTCTTTATTTTTTAAAGGACTGGCTGGCTCCTCCGAAATGCCGAGTTGATCTACGTCCCGTCTCCCTGCGTCTCTCGTCTTTCCTTCGCAGCTAACCTCGTACGACCTGGATTTGTGGACTTTTCCTATCGACTACCAAAGAATAACAGGTACCACAAAAGAGTCCTACTAGTACCTTTTGGCAGGGCCTTGTCTATGTCGGTGGATATCAGAAACCAACAATGTCAAAGCTACCGAGAGATGATTCAGTCGATGGTGGCTGGAAGAGCGAAGGATGAAAGAGAGGAGTCGAACGGAGACTGGCGAAGGAGGAAACTCGAAATGAAGAGTGGTGAGACAGAAATGATATTAATGGGACCATTAGGATCCTTCTAACATTTACAGAAATCGCTTCCTGAAGAATAGTATTTTTTTTTGTCTAAAACGAATTGGTGCCCATGATCTATGTAAAGGGGCCATAAGAAAGTCTTTGAGATAAGAATGAGCCAAACGCAAATTTCCTTTTTGAATTGGGCAATTTTCCCAACAGTAATCCCAGCGACAATTTGTTCAAAACGTGTCTGTATAGCATATGGATAGCCTGAGACCCTGAAGGTCCCTTTAAAGGAACCCTCAGGTCCTGTTTTGCTGGAAAAAGTCGTAAACTAACTATTTCCTTCCATTTGTAATTTCTCCAACACCGCTCCAGTATACGGTTTTCTAGAAAAGAATACCAACTCGCCATTAGCTTGTCATTTGCGTGGGGGGGGGGGCGAAAAAGTACCTGCTGGTTCTAACGGGACCATTAGAATCCCCTTAGTTCCGAAAAGGTCCCTGACCCAAGAGAGATCCATTACGCAACACAATGCAAGTCAAAGGGACCATCAGCTTCCTTTTCCATGCACGCAATTTGCAGGGTAACGGGAAGTTGACAGCAGAATAATCAACATTTTGGGAAATCATTTCTAATGGGGTTTCATGATTTCTCTTGGGTAGATCCAGACAGTCCTATTATCTCCGATATTTTCTTCCTTTTCAGGAGCCAACGTGATCAGTTGGACCGTTTCCAACAGTGCATATGGCCAATCGACCGTGGAACCCATCCGTATGTCCCGTATCGACGTTATCGGTCTAGCCTTCACTCGAGAGTGTTCTCTTTGCGAGGCTGGAACATACTCAAGGGAGGGAGCAGCGGAGTGTTCCCCTTGTAGAGCAGGCTACTTCTCTCCTCGCGGCTCTCCAGAGTGTGGTAAATGTCCAGAATCGCAGTACTCTGGCCATCACTCCGAGAGTTGTATCGATCGACCTCCCTGTCAACAGAAGGATTTTTACGCAGTCACTGAGCCTTGCAACAGCAAAGGAAAGACCAAGACCACCTATAAGATGGTGCAACCGGCTGTCTGTAGAACGGACCTTCCAGGAGCGGCAAAGGTAGGAAAATGAGCTTTTCTTCTAAAACGCATCGGAGGATTTTAGCTCCCACCGTCGGGACCTGTACGAGATTGTCCTAAATGCAGCCCTGGCATGGGAAAAGACAGCCAAGGAGTTTGCACATTCTGTGAGAAGGAACACTTTTCTGATGGAAACAGTGAGTTTTGTCCAGCGCTCATAGAAAAGGGGCCGGGTCGTTTAAATGTGCCAAATATAATTGGTTAAGGAATTGAAGTGTTTGCATGTATAGCCGTAGCCAAAACTACTTC
>JYHL01002258.1:0-10909 GCA_000934875.1 Oscheius sp. MCB
AGAAACAAGCTTGTTAAGGTTAGAATCAGTAAAAATTGATTGCAAATCACTTTCTATGGGAATCGCAAGTGCGTCTATATTTATGCACCGCACTGTATAGTGCCTTCTGCTACTAGCTGTAAACGTTGTTATAATCAACAACTTAAAATTCTCGTATTCTTAATTTTCAGAGTTATCTTCGGCATGTTGTGCCTGGGTATTCTGGCAGGCATCTTGTTCCTATCAGGACGACTACTTTTACAACAGAAGGAGTGATCCCTCAACTGACAAACCATGATTATTGCAATGTAAATGTGTACATTTTATTAAATCATTTCATGCAAAGCCACTAATGCTTAGTGAAGGTACGCCCTGGCTTGCGCCATGAGGCAAGCATCAAGTTTGCTAACATTGTCATGGAGGAGAAGCTCCAATTGGTATGGGGCATTGTCTGTGAGCATGTTAATAATAGGTTGGAACTTGGAGAAGTCAACGGTCACATCCAACCACTGACGTCCGGGGAGCACAGGGCAGGGCACACCATTTTCACAGGCGTCCAAGTTGGTCCTATAAAGATAAGGGTTTCTTTTGGCGTTGATCAGAGATAACTCACAAAAGACCAAGGGTGGGCACAGCAGACCATACACAGCCTGACCATCCTCCCCATTGCCAGATGTTCACAGTTCCACGAAGGTTGGGCTGTGTAAAGGTGTAGGATGGGTTGTACATGTCGGCCTTGATCATCAGGGGTGATGCAAGGTGAATCGGATACTCAGGGGTTGTCCCTGAAGTGACAACGTCTATGTACAAACTTTAGTCAAATTTTCAACAACGTGGCTAACTCTTTGCACAGGAATTTCTAATTTTCAGATCTACTGGTAGGCCTAACGTTTTTTTCCTGAGCCTGACTTTAATAGGAAAAGAAAGAAAGTGTTTGGCACAGTTTTAAAGACAGTTCGGGGGTTCCCAGAGATTCTAGGATGCGTAGAAGGCCTGGGTTATTTTCTTTGCTATTCTCTTTTCGCCAATAATCTTTTGAAGGTTTAATATAGTGCAAACGGTTTGCAATTGATAAAACTACGACTGTTTTGGAACCTTGGAATCTTCAGGAACCCTGGAATCTTTGAACCCAAAAACTCCCTGAATTCGCCAGGAACATGATGGTATCCTTGAGTTGTAATCATTCTACGTTGGAAACAATCGAAATACTTGATGTTACAGGAAGTTTTCCCAATCGTTTCAATAGTTTTTATGGACGAATGTGTCTTTACAGGTGCTGTTTACCACAGTATTTTAAGCTTTGGCACTCTCCGCAACTGCAGAATTTCCTTTAGACTTGCAAACGTTTCGGATGCCAATATAGAAGTGCAGTTCCTCATTTCCTGGGAGTGCCCTTTGTGATCGAGTTGGAACATTTGGTCCCTAGACTATCTCCCAAGTTTGGACGCTGAACCAGCAAGGCAAATCTACATTTTCGTGTTCATGATATGTAGCCGCTGATTTATTGTGAAGAATTCAAAATCTTTTGTAATATAGGTGTTTGTTTACCTGTTTTGTCCCAAGTAGTTGCGTTGTAAAACTTAATCGGTCCATTGTCACATTGCCACCAGTTCAAATGCGTATCCGTTCCATTTGGCCACTGGGTAGTACAAGACGCAGTAACTATTCCAGGAAGAATTGCCAACGTAGCCAAGAGAAGAAGCATAGCTAAACTATAACTGATTAGAAGATCAAGCCCAAAAGATATAAAGTGTTCAAAGAACTGATCTCTAATCACGCCCAACCCTTTTAAACAGTGTTGCCACCAGGATGAACAGGGTTATCTTTACTGCAGCATGTGGCTTCGTATGTCGGTGATATCGCTATGGTTCGCAGCAAACAGAAGGTAAAACAGCTTGAGCACAGAGATTAGGAGCGCATTTTCACAGAATATGTTACCGACAGTTTTAAAGAATAGCAGAAGAGTAGGGCAAATTCAGTTTGTTTACATACGTGTTATTCAAGGCCCATAAACTTTTTGAGTTGTGATTTTGCCGAACGATAAACAAGGATTTGTTTGTTTGTTTACAATGAAGGAGGGATAAGCACCATGTAGTAGAATTTCACAATTTTTATCTGCGAACATCGTTGCTTTCTTTTTTAAGGAGAGTTGTGTGCTGTTTAGAATTAATTACAACTGTGTGTAAAAATGTCCGTGTTTGTGTCTGTCTCTCTGAGCGATTGTTTCACGTTTTCCTGCCCATTTTATATATTCCACTCTCTTTGTTTCTCTGGCTTTCTTCCTCTATGCCGATCCGTCTCTCAGTACATCTGCCTGTATTTTTATGTCTCTATGTTTCCCGCTGTATCTCTCTCACTCTCGCTCTCTCTCTCTAGCTATCATTTGAATTTCTATTTCTCTTTGTATTTCTCTCTTTTCTGTTTCATCTCTCCCTTTCTTTCTCTCGCTAAATCTTGCTCTCTGTCTTTCTTTCGCTATCATTTGACGTTTTCTCTCTCTCTGTCTCTCTGTCTCTCTTTTCTCTCTCTCTCTGCTTCTCTCTCTACTTGTCTGTTTTTCTGTCTCGTCTTTCTTTCATTCTCTCTCTCACTCTCTCTCAATCTCTCCCTCTCTCTCTCATAGTCCACTGTAATGCACTAATTTGGAGAATTTGTTGCTCACTGACGTCTGCCATCAAATGATGTCGTTTTATTTTGGGGTACCTTGTCCACACACCATTGTTTTTTCTTCCCTGATGTACAATTATCCAAATTGTCCAGCAATCTAATTCATTGTTTGTTTCCTTTTTCACTGTCCTTTAGTTTTCCTTTTATGCCCTACAGAACATCATAGCCTATTAGATGCAATTGACATAATTCATTCTGCCATCATTCTATTCATAATCCCTTGATGAGCCATTTACCCGCTGCTTTGTTGAATCCAAGCAGAAACGAGGTATAAAGGAAGCTCTTTTCCGTTTCTGGTCGTCATTTAAATTTATGACGGTGTCGGCGCCACGCTTGGAGATGACGATTCTAAAGCCCCCCTTTGCGCAGAAAACTCATTGCGGTTAAGCCACCACCCACCCTCTCGAAAACCCACCTTCACTCACTGTTGCAACAGAGAACGAAAATACAGATTTTATTTCAGAATGCATTTAACCGTTATTGATATACCTTTGCGAGCGTGTGCATATAGAATATCTGTCTGAGGAAAAATGACGATTGTTTAGATTTTCGTCTCAAACAATCTTTCGTTTCGCACATTACTGTGAACTAATGACAAATTACAAGAAAGATCTTTCTTTGCCGAAGTATTAATTACAAGAAGATACTACTCCAGCATGCTGAACACTCATTCTTGAAAACAATAGCAGCGCTGCAACAAAAATTTTATAGCTACTGAAAACAAGTTTAGTCCTACTGCAAATAGCCCCTGACGGTCACTTTAAGGGTTTTTTTTAGCAATGTCCATTACCAATTGTAAACAGAGACCTTATAACAATGTGAAAACCACCTTTTTATGTCATATTTAACGGTTTTAAAGCAAATCTACCTAAAAAAAATTGTTAAACATACCTTTTGGTGGAATGCTCAAGATCATTCATTTGGTTTTGGCGAGAAGTGCAAATTGAGTTTTATTTGTCATAGCTAAGAAAATGTCATTATGATTACCAAAAAGAGAAAAAGTTTAAAAAAATCGGAATACCATTCTTCTTGAATAGCTAAATCGCACCTAGGCTTTACAAAATGTAGCGCTCAGAAAGTCTACGTTATTCATATTCTTTAAATTTGAGTTTGAGCTCTAATACTCCAAACATTTGTGAAACCGAATGTTTAAACTTTTTATCCATGTTCCCGCATCTTTTGAACATGCATGGCAAGTTGTTATTGATGCTCGTTGGTTTTCATGAACCAGAGTCACGTAAGAACACCGTCTGCGCACAGAAGAGCGATGGATGCCCTTGAAAGAAATGTGCTGTTTACCCGGCGGCCTCTCTCGGCCAGAATAATCCACTTACTTTCTCGTCGCATATTACACTTGAGAATTTCCGACGTCGCGAAGATAGAGGTGCGTCCTGAGACTATGCTTTTTATTCCTTTGTTGTTATTGCTCTCGCCCCCGCAGTGCTGCTCTTGACTTTGAGCCCTGCGGCGAAATAAAGGGCCTACAAGTACTTCCTAGTTGAGGAATCATCAGATTGCTCTATTGCCAGTCAGTGGTGACGAATCGTAACCCACACACCACTGAAACATGAAAGCAAAGGTTCTAAAATCATGCTTTTATTTACGGTGAATAATGCAATAAGTATTTATGTTATAAACCTTCCTCGTGTCCATTTCACCATAACTGTTTGCTCCTAGAATTGTGGCCACGTGCAATTTGAAATGGTTGCTGAATTGTTGTATATGTTTCTTAGGTAAACATCTCGCGATTCTCTTCGTGAGATGCTGTATTGCCATTACTGAAGAATATGTAACAAAGGCTGTAGTGACTCTTTTTAAGAGAGAAATTTGACAAATTTAACTGAAACAAACTAAAGGATAAGTTGATCGTCAAGTTCTTGCCAACTGAACAGTTTTAACGGTAACCTTAAGTAGCGTCCTAATGTTTTTGCATCAATACACTTGTGCTTTTTGAAATAGTGACTGCTCAAATTTACTGCAATAATAGACTCTAAAAATTACAAAGAGTTCATTTGGGGAAAAATGTTTGTTTCAGCTTAATCATGTTAACGTTTGATGTAATTCGTTGCAATATAACGTACCTTAGCCAAATAACTTAAAATAATTTTATGACGTCCCATACCAAAAAATGGAACTTTAATTTCTGCTTCGTTGAAAATTAGTAAACTACATTGAATTTTTTCATAACACAATTTTCGGATATGCAACAATTAATAGAACTTTTATCTTTACGCTTGTTTCATGTTGCAGAATGTTTCGTTTGTTAGATAAAAACAAACCTGACAATTATGTAGTTCAAGTTTTTTTTTCATTGCTTGTAGTTGAACTCTTGCGACAACATTCCCAAGTTCAAGCAATTTGCTTTGCTACAAATTTAAGGTTAGCTTAATTGTATAGTTTAGTACTTTTCTCTCTACGTATTATTCATTATGTAGAATGCCTAGAATGTTTTGTCATTTCAGAAACGTGGAACTGTCTGACGTACTACTTCCCAGGAAGCTTCATTAAGATCTGTTGAAATTTTCATTAACTCCCCCACTTAATCATTTTCACGTTTTGAAGAATTACATGTTTTTAAACATTGCCTCATTTGAGCGACCTTGTTGCTGTCTGTGCCTGCTTGCAAATGTAACAACCGGCTTCATTCCACACCACTGCCTCCGCAAGAAAAAAACACTTCCGTTTTCTATTTAGTTTCTACTTCTCGTTATTTTGAAAAGTAGTAATATTGAACTCCTGCAACTCGTCACTCATCCTCGGATCTGCCCCCGTTAGTTTGGTGATGGATTATCAGTTAGTTAATAGTCGTCCGACCAAGACTAATTTACTGCCGTGAGCATGTTCTTGGTCAAGTCTTGCTCCTCTTTGAGAACTATGGTGATGTTTTTCATAACCGTTTTTCATGTTTCGCAGTTCAAGTACCCGTTAAAAGAAGGGTAATGAGGGGTGAAATTGAGCCTTCCGGGATATAACAACATACGATTGCGCTAAATACTGTAGGTACTTTGATATGACTTTGTGGACTAATTATACATTGTATTTCTGCATTTGATTTTGTCATTTTTAACATTTGTTTAAAAAGAAAAATGTCCTATTTCAAAACATTTGGCCAAACAGGAAATATTCACCTTGGCTATACAAGCTCCTTTTTTATTGTGTCATTTTTAGTTTCAAAATCAACCCATGTTCAGGAAACAGGATTTTAAACCCATAAGGTTAAAATTTACTGCTTTTTTGCAACAAAAATAATAATAAAATACACCTTTGTGGACTTTCGTCACTTTATATATAACTTTGTAGTAGCTAAAGTTTACGGTATTATACAACATTTACACATTCAACAGGATCGGATGGAAAAGGTTTACAGCAATCGGAAATCGTAAAAAAAGTATGTTAGTCTTTTCTATAACTGTTGAGAATTTAGTGCTTATTCTTACTTAAATGTTTTAAAGTTGTTATGGAAACATCCACATTTGGCGACACCCCGCCGTCCTTTTTTTTCTCTCCAGTTGTTTTGTGTTAAAGTATTGATATTTTTGCTTAATACCGAAGGTTTCAGATAAAACAAAACTGTGTTTGATATTTATTTAAACATACTTATTAATCGCTAACAATTCTTAGGTTGGGATCGATCCCGGTGATGTTGGTGGCTGATATAGTTTCATTTATTTTGCGTAGAAACTGTGAACAGACCTTACCAGCAAAGGCGTTGTGAAAGTTGCAAAACAAACTTCTATTGAAACAGTTTTATAAGAAATAGCATCGGGTCAGAAACTCGATGCAAAAAAGCTTTGTTTCACTCTGCAGTCGATATTAGCCACATAAGCAACGCATAAGCGAGTGTTTTGCATGTGTCATAGAGAGTTGATTCGATGCATCTCTTCTTTCCATCAGCAAACGTCGATTTTCATTTCCTGCCTCCATTTCCTGTTGAGGTCTCTTTGCATGTTTCCACCGTTGGTGTTATCTCAGTCCGCCGTCTCATCCAATGATCACTGGTTCGTCATTGTGCGTCGGCTGTTTCAATTCATTGGCTTTTCTTTCATAGATCTTGTTTTATTAAATCACTACAGTCGGATGAGCTTCATTTTGTTTACTCTTCTTATTGTAGGTACGCTCCTCGCCAAAAACAAGTTGGCCGACTTGACTGCTAATACTTGCCTGAGCATCCAATGTCATAAAAGTTGTTTTGGCGAGGAATATATTTCTTTTAAGTTTGGTAACTAATTGCCTGAGCATCTAATGCGCAACGCCAAATGTCGGAAAACTCAAAGTACAACACTAAAACATTGGCACAAAGTTTAAAATGAGTCCAAAGTTGTTTTGCCGAAGACTTTATGAATTTTAATTGGTTTGAAAGCATTTAAATGTTGATTAAAAATAGAATGAAGAAAAAGCAACTTCCAGCAACGACAGGTCCATTACCTTTATACAAAATACGTTTTGTATGCCAGTGCTCAGCAACATTCAAATAGCTAAAAAAAATTGAAATGATATGTGAAAAATATATATTGCAGAATTATTTGGGCTGATTTAGTTCTATTTATAATTATTTCTACCTTGCCTTTGAGTGTTAGGAAACAGAGAGAGAGAGAGAGAGAGAGAGAGAGTTTTCCATTCTTATCATTTTTCCGAGTTGCGAGGAGGCAAAATGGTACTCTTCGCCGAAGCTACCTTGGCCTGACTTGGATGCTCCTGTAGGCTGAGTATCCAATGCACAACCCCTCACAAAAACAGTGCAACGGTTTGATACAACTACACGAAAGAAAGATAATTTTCTAATTAAACGAAACGGAAAGTCTGTTTGCTCCATTCAAGTTTTGGCGAAAGCTAAAAGTTTGCGGTGACCCCCGCCGGCGTGTCTGGCTGCAAACACCCTCAGTTTCAGTTTCAACACTGTTTTGTAGAATTGAAACCACTGTTTTGCAATTGAGATGAAATGCGGTTGCGGTTCCTCAAACAGATAGATAAAACAGATAGATATCACAAATGTTGTTTGAGAAAACCTTGTTTTAATGAGAGTTGAAAGAAACATTCAAGAAAATGATAATCTTTTTTGTAAATGCAATTTTTTATGTAAACGAATGTTAATTCTCGGCTTCTGCAAGTGCTTTATTAAATCAGAAAGCAAACCAAGAAGGAAAGAAAAAAGCACGAGCTGACTCAAAAAATTTTAATCGACAGTTCCATTGTGAAGTCACCCGCCCAACTATGCTTGACCCTTATGTTGACAAAAAAACTCTTTCCTCCATCCTATGCTATGTTGTCTAACCTGTAAACACAGGCCAAGTTATAACTTTTTTTTAGAATATTATTATTTTCCACAATTGTGGCCAACCGTTTTCGTAATGATTCGATTTGACACACAAAAGCGATGAAACATGCGACTAACATATTTTATGATTATATTAAATGCCTGCAATTGGTTTCGCCAAACAAATTCGAGCGATTTTTCTGAGAACCCTTGCCTGAGTATCAAAAAGTATATAAAGTTCGATTGACATATTTTCACTTTTTATTAAAATATACTTTCAATATTTCTCATATCACGTGAATAGTCTAACAATTTTATTTCGTAGAAATATTTGTATAAGTTTCTACACTTTTCCGAAACGTTGAAAACAATAAGTGTTCCAAATTTTGGCCCTCTGAAACATTTAATCGTTTTCAAAACTGATGGAAGCACAAAGATCTTGTCTCATTGAATAAGAGAATTATTTGTCTAAATGAACGTGCGAAGGAACATTCAAACCACTGAAAATGTGAATTAAATTTGCAGAAAATCAAAAAATTTTGAATTCCCCTGAATTCCATAGAACTTATTTTTGTCAGCACGACATCAGTTGCGACCGTTTGAGATCCACTGAACTTTTGATCAGCTACACTGCCTTCTATAGTCAACGCCAAAGACTTCGAGAAGATTTGGGTGTTTTGTGCCGTTTCAATGTTTCAGTGTTGTACTTTAAAATTTTGCAATTATGCAGTGTTAATTACATCAGTCTATAAAGGTTGTGTGTGATTGCTTTAGAAGGCATTTCAAAACATCCACATTTCACTCCTTCCTTTGAATATTCTAAAACTTAGAAAAAAAGAAATGCGTTAATAAATTCACTTAATAAAAAGTTTGCTTAAAATATTTAAAAATTGATACATTTCCATTAAAAAATTGAACTTTTTCGAAGAAGGGCATGCCGTATTGACCCACGTTGTATTTGGAATTCTTTGTTATTTTGTTGTAACATTTCTATGAAATTCACATAAAAATTCCCTGCTTATCTATCTGTTTGAGCGCCCTTTTAGTTATCTGATAGTTGTATGCAATTTAGGACAAAGGAACATCCCGTAACATTTTCGAAAAGACTTCATTTGCATAATAGTGAGCTGTAACATTCTGATGGAAAAAACGTATAAATTATCTAGTCAAAGGTACTTTGGTCCATTCAGCTGCCCTTGTCTGAGTATCCAATGTACAAGGTTGAACTTCGCAAAAGCCTAACTTAAAAACTGAAGCATTGCGATTTTGCGACATAGCCCGCACGAAGTAGCTTTGGCTACAACTATATTTTAGTTAAGTAAATTTCCCGGTGTATCCACGAGGTGAATTGCTTGTAGGAAACCCTGTTTTTAATAACTAATGTTCAGTTACATTCGGGTTAAATAATGTTACTCTACTTTTAAAAAAAACTTTTTTTACTTCAATTTGAAAAAAAAAACAAATATATTTAACTTAAACAACGTGTTTTAAAGAAGCTGGAAACTCAGCTTTCGTTTTGCAAAGCGTTCCGTCTGAAACAGGAAGTTCAAGCTTATAATCAAAATTTGGGGGAAAAGCAAAATCGGTTTACAATTAACTTCTTAAAATGTTTGTTTTAATATGTTTAAAAATTGAACCATTTCCATAAAAAATGAACTTTTTCAAAGAAGGATTGCACCACGGATTAACGTACGTTGAATTTGAAATTCTTAGTTATCTGGTTGTAACATTCAGTCTATCAAATTCAAAAATGACGTGAGCCCCTCCGTGTTGTCTAACCTTCAGCCGTTTTACTTATCTTTTGTTTTAATCTATATAAAAATTGAGGCATTTTCATTTTTTTTTAAACTTTTTCGAGGAAGGATTGCGCACTGCCGATTGAAGTACGAATGTATTTGGAATTCTTAGTTAGCTGTAACATTTCTATGAATTTCACATAAAATTTCATCCGTTTCTCTATCTGCTTGACCACCCTTTTAGTTATCTCAAGGTTGTATGAAATTTAGGCCATAGGAACACCTTGCAACATTTTCAAAAACACACTGAATTATTTCAGTATTGCGTGATAAAAAGCTGAAACATTCTGATGTAAAAAAGTTTTTCGCCAGATCTAGCTGCAAACTCTTGGTAGCGTATCCATTGTACAAGGTTGGAAGTTCCCTTACTTCAAAAGTGATACATCATAAAATTGTAGCAAAACTGCATGCAGCAGCTTTGGCTACTGTAGTAGTTTGACATTCCCGATGTGTCCACTAGGTAGACCAATGTCAACATTATTTTCCCACACGAGCACCCGTGGAACCGCTTAAAGCCGTTACGGGCTGAAATACAATAATGCAGAAACTTACTTGTAAACTAACTTATGCACCATGGTTTTTATAGTATCGAATAAATATATTGTTTTTATTAATATTGCTAACTTCATATTCCAAAGTCGTCAAACATTACAATCGGTAGAAGGTTAGCTTCATTTTCACTCTCACGCCGTGTTGCGTACTAGGGTAAAAAGAGTTTTCAATTAAAAGGCAGAAAACTTCGTTTGAAGAAAAAAGCCATTCTCCGATTCTTCGAAGAAGTTATACTTGTTCTGTAAGTCAACCAAAGCTGTTTAACAAAGATAATTTTTTTTATGAAGGCGTTTCAAATTATCGGTATGGCTCCACTCTAACTGTTTTACGAAAAACCCAATTTGTTAGAGCAATGCTCAATAACATTCAAATATTTGGAAAAATTTTTGTCTATATTTACATTTGACAGATTTTTCTTTATTACTTAATTTGAAGTTCCAGTTTGGCACAATACCTTCAGTTGTAACGGCATAAATGTGCCAGGATGTCATGATTTTTTTCAGATGCGAAGAATTCTGAAGTGTCTAAGCCATTTTTGACCTTTCATTCTAGTCAGCGACAAGCCTAAATTATAGGAATTCTACCATCTATATGCAGGGTTAGACATCAGGCCGACCCAGGCCGGCCTGCGGCCTGGAAAAGAAAGCCTGGGCCTGGCCTG
>JYHL01002311.1:0-10305 GCA_000934875.1 Oscheius sp. MCB
CTACAAGACGGCCCTTCCTCCTCTCCCTTCTGCAGATCAAGCCGTGCCACAGCCTGCTCAGAAGAAGCCAGCGGAGGTGAAGACGGACGTCGCCAAGCCTGCCGAGATCAAGGCCCCTCCCAAGTCTTCCTAGACAGATAAAGGCTTCTTATTCGGACATAATCGATGAAAACAAATAACACTAATGAATGAATCATAGAAAGTGTTTTTGTCTCTGTATTATTTATCTTGTTGGAGTCTTTTTTTATGTGTTTTGTTATGTGTGTTGCTTTCGTTGCATTCTGTTAGACATGGGACCGCAGTAGAGTGGGGGGAAGGGGTTTCTTGTTGTCTTGAAGTTTGTATGATGTTCAAATTTCCTTAAGATGTTACCTTAAGTGCCTTAGGGTTTATCACTGAATACTTTGTCTGTCGTTTGGCAGGTTAAATTGGTTTGGGAACCGTATATACTCCTCGCCAATCCTACTTTGGCCAAAAAGGGGCTTAGCGCTATTGTAGACCTTTATTTTGGTGTTGTAATGGAAAATTTGAATAACAACATCAGAATATTTGCACTCATTTCCAAGCCTCACAGAAATAAGATCGGCGAGAACTGTATGTACCCAAGTGCCTAACTAAACAAATTTGTTGTTTGGACGTTAGAAGGGGGTTTTTTCTACTGATTTCGATTGTGTGGGGCTTAGATGTGACCTCTGTTGTTTACGATGGGGTGCACCCTAATGGGAGCTGGATTGGTATAGGGGGAAGATACCTGTAATTGTACCACGCGTTTGTCTCGCTTGACCGCAAAATCATACTTTTCACGGCCCTGCCTGATTCGGCTCATTTACGTGGCTCTTCCGTGTTTTGCAAATGTAAAGAAAACTATAAAATATACAAATTGAGACACTTTTCTCAGCCCGATTCGGTCTGTTTCAACCCGTGGACCATACCTGGCCACATTCAGTGGCTCGCGGTGGTAAGGCCGTCACAATTTCGGTTTTGTGGCAATTTTTGGTGAAGAAAGGGGTCCGTCACATTTTTTTTTCCGATTTTTCTAATAGGGGGGCTGCTGTAAGGAAGCCCCCCCGCCGTCATGTGTCCAGATCTGCCGTGGACCAGTCGTCTTTTTTACCAAGATCGGGGGTCTTTGGTCAGTTTCGAAGTAGAAATTGATACAATAGTCTCCAAAAATTCTTTGAACAACTTAAATATGTTTATATACTCCTCGCCAAGGCTACTTCGGGCAAATTGGCTGCTAAACCTTGCCTGAGTATCCGATGTTACTCACAAAACTATGTACAACACTGAATCATTGGAACGATGGAATGAAACCGGCCGAAGTAGCTTTGGCGACGGCTATAATTATACATATTAGTCTATATCACTTGTGCAAAAGAGACCTTCACCAGCCGGGATCGAACCCTGGTCGTTAGGGCTATAGTTTGGTGTACTGGTAAGACGGCCGACCAAGATGTACAATTGGGCGTAGGCGTTTACCAATATTTTCTACCAAATATCTCGCCCGGCAGTGGAAATTGGCACCCGATAAGTCGTACTCCTCTATACTCTTCGCCTCGCCAAGGCAACTCCGGCTAATTTGGCTACAAACCATTGCCTGAGTATTCAATGTACGACGATAAATCTTGCAAAAAGTCTAGCAACAACACTGAAACATTGGGATGATGTGGCGAAAATGCCTGAAGTAGTTTTGGCGATGACTATAAACGGGGGCGATGACTATTTTGGCCAAAGCCTGCTCCGCTATTAAATTTTCCATTTCCAGGCTCTTCTTCTGGTGAGGGAACCCCATCAGCCTGCCCATCCGTACGAGAAGCCTCCCTACTTCGTCCTCCGCATTGTGACTCTCATCGCCTGTCTCTCTATCACTTGGTCCATTTGCAGTACCATTACCTTCTTCTTACCCGGTAATCCATCTATTTTCCGTTATTTATGGATCGTTTTAGTCACCCTCGGCAGGTTTTTGATCCGCTACAGCACGGGACTGTCCAATGTGCATGATCTCTACACGTCTGGCTGTGGTCTCTACGTCATCTGGTCCACCATCAGGGTCATCCTCTTCCTCACCGAGTGGCTCGCCATGGACATGAACCAAATGAGGGATTCTATCCTTTACTGCTGCTCTTTGGTTGGTATTTCTCTTTTTTTGGTGGATAAAACACCCTAAATTACGAACAAATATTGTGTTTTTAGGTCGGTCGGCTGCTCCTTGTCGTCTTGCCCACTGTCCTCATCATTCCCATGCTTCTGGGAACTTTCTTCCAACTCGTACTCGTTGCTCCTCTGAGATTGGAATATGAACAGGTTGGTTGGAAATGGCTGTTAATGCGAGAAATTATGAAAATGATTCACGGACCGGCTGGGAAAGTGGCCGCCCCGGTTCGACCGACAGGGGTGGGCCAAAATGCTTTGTACATCCCACTTTTGTGGATTTGGGAATAAGTAATTAATCTGACCATACCTCTTGAGGGTATTATCCGATTTCTACGGGTTAAAGGGGGTAGGAACTAAGAAAATTCCATGATTAAGGGAGGTTAGGCACTAATTTCTTATTTAGAAAAGCTTTTTCCCCCTCTCCTCTCTCGCTTTCTCCTCTCTCGCTGTCTCATATCTCTCTTTCTCCTATCTCGCTTTCTCCTCTCTGCCATCTTGCATTCTCCCCTCTCCTCTCTCGCTTTTTCCTCTCCTACTCTCTCCTAGCGCTTCCTCCTATCTCGCTTTCTCCTCTATCGCTTTCTCCTCTGTCGCTTTCTCCTCTATCGCTCTCTCCTCACCCGCTTTCTCCTATCTCGCTTTCTCCTCTTTCGCTCTCTCCTCTCTTGCATTTTCCTCTCCCTTCTCCCGGTTTTTCCCCTCTCCTCTCTCGCTTTTCCCTCTCTCCTCTCTCCACATTTCTCTCCTAGTTTCTCCTCGCTTCCTCCTCTCCCGCTTTCACCTCTCTCGCTTTTCCCTCTCTCCTCTCTCGGTTTCCCCTCTCTCCTCTCTCGCTTTTCTTCTCCTCTCTTGCATTTTCCTCTCTCGCTCTCTCCCCTCTCCTCTCTTATCTATAGCTTTCTCCCCTCGCCTCACTCCGGCTCACAATGGCCTAAGTTAAGGAAGGCTACCCGCTTTTCCCTCTCTCCTCTCTCCACATTTCTTCGCACCCTTCCGCTGTATGGCGCACATGTATATTGTGTAACTTCATTTCTAGGTTTTAGTAATTTTGGTCTCGGGCCGACACTGAGCCACCCTTGTTTGACGAGTTGGGGGCTTAACTGGATACGATGGGGGCTCAAACTGAAGAAGATCCGGGTACACTAATTACGCCCCCCACATTTGAGCTCCAAAAATACATCCAGCTACACCCCCACATTACTGCTACTCGCTTTGGTGGGGAGGGGCAAACGGAGATTGGGGGTCTTGACTGAATCCCCCCCCTTGCGTCACATTCCTCTGAGAAAACCGCTTTCAACAGTCATTTATCAGAAAACAAGAAACAAAACAACAAAGGAACCGTCAACAGAACAAACAGTGAACAAAATAACCCTAGCGGTCTCCGTCTGTCTACTTGGCCTTGCCCTTTCCGCTCTTCCTCTGCGCCTTCAGGATCTTCCTCACGTCCTCCTTCGCTCCCTTCTGTCTCAGCGGCACGTAGGCGTACGGCTGCACCTTCGCTCCCTTCTGCGCCGTCTTCGTTTTACCCGTCTTCGAAGTGTCCCTGTGGATTCCCTTGCCTCCCGGACGCCAGGAGGAGGCCGTCGAGACGGCGGAGCGAGTGGAGACGGCCGAACGGGCGCCGACCTGAAAGGAGGGTTTTCATAGATGAAACAGAGAGGGAGAGAGAGAGAGAAATATCTCAAAACAGGGAGTTTAGATGAAGCCGACAGAGAGAGAGAGAGAGAGAAATATCTCAAAACAGGGAGTTTAGATGAAGCAGACAGAGAGAGAGAGAGAGAGAGAGAAATATCTCAAAACAGGGAGTTTAGATGAAGCAGACAGAGGGAGAGAGAGAGAGAGAGAAGTCTCACCTTGGACACAACCTCGTCGTCGCTGTCCTCAAAGTCGGAATCGTCGCTGTCCTTCTTCGTCTTCTTTCCACCGCGGGCTCCGTCCTCCTCCAACTCGTCGATTCCGTTCTTTCTCTTGCGGCCCGGGCGACCAACATCCTCATCGTCTGAACAAAAATAAATGAATAGGCAATTTTTTTTAATTGTAGCAAATTTCGGAGAGATTCTAGGCCAATATGCCCCTGAGCGTCCAATTAAAAAACGTAGAGTCAGCTAGCTGGAAAATCTCTCGGCAATCCTGGCTAGTCCGAATTGGAAAAATATGCCATTTTTCAGAGAATGTCAGGCATTCAAGTCCAGAAATACCGCTAACGAGCCCATAGCCACAGTTTGGTACCGTTAACCACTGGGACCTTTCCGGGACCATCAAACTATAACCTACAGGATCAGGGTTCATTCGGCAAAGATCAATTTTACACCTCATTTACTGACAAAAATACGTTAAATAAAAGCAAGAATAAGTGAATTTCAACAGTTTTAACCCGGTTTTCCACACAATTTTAAGATTATTTCTTTCAAACGGATCAGGCAAGGAAAAATTCGCGACCAGATGGTCCATATTCACTCCCAGATCGAAAATATTACCGTGAACTATCCGAAAATATTTATTAAAAAGTTTGTTATGACGTCATTATTGACAGCGTCACGGGTATTAGTGACACCCGGGTGTTACTGTTAAAAAAATCAATGTTCACAACGGGACCGCAGCCTGCAAAACAAGGACCAGCTGATTTAAACTGTAAGGATGAACAACAACCAGCCGGCTGGCAGTAAACAGGAACCTGTCGGTTGGCAGAGAACCAACCAGCTGGTTGGCAGAGAACTAACCAGCCGGCATAAACGCAATCGGACGGCTGGCAGTGAACCGAGCAGCAGGGCGGAGGCAAACCAACCAGCCGGCTGGCAGCTACCGTTAACGCTGAATTTTTGTAACAAATTTCCCAACAAACGGTGTAGAAGTGACGCCATTTCAGATTTTTGCTGCCAACCGGGTGGCACACACCTACCGCAGCCAACGCAATCGAGTTCCGGACGGTAAAACTAGGCTATTGATCGCACCAGCTGGCTGGTTTAGTTCCTATTTTCAGGGGAAAATGAATAAAAACCAACCATCATCCAAAATGACGATCTTTCCGTCCTTGGTGAACTTGAATCCCGAGTCCTTCTTCTTCTCCAGAGCCTTGGCTCGGCGCCTGGCCAGCAGAGCGGGGTCCGTCGTGGTCACCTGAACCCACCCAATGACAGATTTAATTAAAGGACTGTACCTTGTTGATCATGTTCGACCTGTCCAGCAGATCCGTGGTCTCTCTCTCGTCGTCCTCCTTCAGCCACACACTGCCCACGCGGCTGTGTTTCTCCACCTCGGCCTCGCTGTCGTCGTCCTCATCGTCACTGTCCTCCAGGAGCTCCAGAATGGTGTCCGCACCGGCCGTCTTCGAACTGACGCGCGACACGCCGGACATTTTCTCTGAAAACGGGGGAAAATGAATGTATTTACGTATAAAAGGCGACCACCAGGGCTCCTTTAAACCTTAAGGTCCTTAACTAACCGTCGTCACTGTCCATCTCCATGGCCTCTCCACTGGCCTTGGCGGCCTTCCTCCGGCGAATCTTCTCGATGTTCTTCATCTGAAGCACCCATTCCGGCTTAGAGGTGTACTTGTAGAGCACGTCGACGCCGAACTTCTCAACCAGAGCCTCCAGCAACAGACGGTTGGCCTTGCGGACCTGAAAAATGAAACATTAACGGGACCTTTAAGGGCCTTTTCGGAATGGGGGACAATTTTACCAAACAACGCTCCAAGCAACGGTTTTTATGTCTGAAGAAGGCTAGGAAGCTCAAACGTAGGCTAGGTTTTGAAAGGGCACTAATGGTCCCTTCAAAGTGAACCCCGATAGTCCCTTCAAGTGGTTCCGATGGTCTCTTCAAAGAGGTCCCGATTGTCCCTACAAAGCGGTCCCCAAGGTCCTTTCAAAGTGGTCCCCGCTGGTTCCTCGAAGGTGGTCCGTCATGGTCCCCTCAAGTGGCACCCAATGGTTCCTTTCGACCTACCGAATGGGTAATATCGTCCCACTTTCCGCTTTTGGGCCTTATCTGCTCCCACTTTCGCTTTTTGGGCCTTATCTGGTCCCCTTTCCGCTTTTTGGGCCTTATCTGGTCCCACTTTGCTTTCAAAATGGTCCCCGGTCGTCCCTTCAATGTGGTCCCTGATGGTCCTTTCAAAGTAGTCCCTGATGGTCCCTTCAAAGTTGTCCTCGATGGTCCCTTCAAAGTTGTCATCGATGGTCCCTTCAAAGCGGCAGGTCCCTTTCAACCTACCGAATGAGTAATATCGCAGGTGAGTTGTCCGTCGAAGACCGAGGTGAGCATGAGATCGCGGTACTGGTGGATGGCGAATTCCGGCAGTTTCTGCACTAACACGCGGAGCAGACGGATGGCGAGGATTCTGACGGGAGCGCGGCCATCGGCAACCCAGGTGCAGCCATGGGAGACGATTCTCGAGGTGTGGGAGGCGTTCAGAACCTGAAATTAGGAAATTATGAATGAAAATAGTGTGATTTTTGTGTTTTATGCAAAATTTCTTCTCTTCGTGCCTACTCCTTCACTCCCTTTAAAGTTACTTCCAATGGTCCCTTAAAGGCAGCCCCTTATGGTCCCTTCAAAGTGGTCAATGATGGTCCGAAGATCCCTTCAAAGCGGACCTCGATGGTCGCCACGCCTATTGTAATTCTACGTCTGCGTCTCTACCACTATGTCCTGTTGTCAGCTCTCTCTTCTCTCTGCATACTGCCTCGTTCTCTGATCGTCTGCGCTCTTCTCAATTTACCTACTCTCTAACTGCCTGCTCATCTGCTTCTCTCACTAACACGCATTCCATCCTCCCCTGCGTCTCTATCGTCCGTCATAAATGCTCTCTCATCGCTTGGCGTAATCTCTCACTTTCTAATCGCCTGCGTCTCTCGTGAGAACTCACTCTCCGAAAGTTCCTCTGCGTATCTGCCTCGCAAGGAAGTTTCTGCCAATTTGTTCCCTCCCAACTTTGCATACTCTCTCACGGCCTGCTTGTCTGCGTCTCTTCACTCTGTACGATCTCTGATCGCCTATTCCTCTGCGTATCTCGTTGTTTCGTTTCTTTCATGTTTGCTCTCTCATCTTTCTGCGTACTCTCGCACTTTCTAATCGTCTGCGTATCTCGTCACTCTCCAAAAGCTCTTATGCGGTTCTCCCTATGCAATGCTCCTTTGCGTCTCTACCTATGCTATGCTCCTCTGCCTCTCACTACCAGAGACACTGCCTGTTCCCTCCCTGTTCTGCCTACTCTCTCATAACCTGCTTGTCTGCGTCTCTCCATAAACACAATCTTCTCTTCCTCTCGCTACCTGCGCCTCTTCACTCTGTACGATCTCTGATCGCCTATTCCTCTGCGTCTCTCACCTTACCCTTCTCTACTGCCTCTTTACCGCGTCCAATCTCTCACCGCCTACTCCTCTGCGTCCCTCACTGTCTGCTCTTCTCAGCTAACCACACTATATCTCTCCTTCTTTGCCTCTCACCTTAATCTGCTTCTGCACAATGATGTTCAGGGCGACCAGGGTGGACCTGGCGTGGTCCAATTGCACACTGGTGATGGTGGCGGTGGTGGAGGCGGTCAATTCGTAGATTCTGTTGAGGACAGGGCTCAGAACAACGGAGGGGTGCTGCCTGAAAGATTTTTGTTAGACAATTTTCAAAAATTACAGAAAAAGGTAACTTACTCAGTCTCAGCGCCCACTTCGATGAGCCTACAGCACATGATCTGCAACAGCTTGCTGGCAGAGGCACGGGCGTGGTTGGAATTGATCTAAAAACGGTAATTATTACATAAAAATGGGGAGAAAACAGGCCTTGTCGAGGGTGAGAACGGTGAAATCGAGGCAGCGGAGGTAGAAGTCGCTGAGTTCCTTCAGATCCTTGATGTCTTCCTGCATGTAGCGCATGCAGCTGATCATGGCAGCGCGAGAGGGGGCGGAGACGGAGTCGTAGGGACGGATGACCACGTTTTCGAAGTCGACACGGCGGGACTCGAAGAAGGATTCGAGTTCGGAGCTGGAAAGAGGGAGGGTTAGAGAGAGAGAGAGAGAGAGAGAGAGAGAGAGACAGGGAATCAATTTATAGCCGCAGCCAAAACGCCTTCATGTAGATTGTTCATGTCGTTCCAATGTTTCAGTGCTGTGCCCAGAGTTGCAGGGTTTAACAATGTGATACTCAGGCATAGTTTTGCAGCCAAATTGGGCCAAGCATTTGGTTAGCATTGTACATAGGATACTCAGGGATAGAATAACAGCCAAATTGAGCGGCGTACGTGGTCTAATAATGTACATAGGATACTCAGGCATAGGGTAGCAGCCAGATATTTTTTTACTTTTATACTCCTCGCCAAAGATACTTCTGCCAATTTGGTTTATAAAGTTGCCTGAGTATCATATGCACACTGCAAACCACGCAAAACTCAGTGAACAACAGTGCAACATTGGCACGTTTTGCCAAATCGTTGTGAAGTACTTCTCGCAACGATTATACCGTTTTCTCCCTTATTTTAACGCTTTTTTATGTTACAAAGCTGAGGGCTGAACTGACTATTCCCACACACACACACACACACAGAGAGAGAGAGAGAGAGAGACTAACCCTCGAGAGAGAATATCCTCCAGAATCCTGTAGGCCTTCTTCTGAAGATTGACCTGGGAAGATGTGAACCAGGGATTGGCAGCGTCCAGCATCTTTCCCACAGCCTGAGCGTCGGCGTGACGAGCCAGCGCACACAGAATATCCAGGATACGAGCCTGAAAAACATCAATTTTTTGCGTCAAAACGCCCTCAGGCCGCGGGATGCCGCTGAACGGTCCAGCATGATAATTTTGCGCAACAGAAGCTCCCTGAGAACCGCTTAGCGGTCCTCCAAAGATCTTGCGCAAAAACGTCCTCAGGCCGCCGGGAAGCCGCTTAGCGGTCGACCTTACCTGCTTGGCTTCGGCGGTCGCTCCCTCTCCACTATCCTCGAGCTTGGAAATGGCGGAATCGACGAAACGAGTCATCAGATCGGCGGGAGTGGCTTCAGCGTACACGCGGATCGTCTCCAGCACGGCGAGGCTGAAAGCGGGGAGATAAAACTGCTCCGCTGCTAATCTTACCGTACTCCCTTATCGTCATAGTCGCCATCGACGATGCTGTTGGTGTACATGTTGAAAAGGAGGGGCATGAAGTTTTTGGCATACTTGGAGACGACCTGTAATATTGGAAATGAATAAAATGAAATTGAAATATAAAAATATCTCAAAAAGAGGGGTATGGCCGCAGAGAGAGAGAGAGATAGAGAGACTGCGCAAAACAAAAGAGACCAAAGGACAAAGGCGAGAGAGTACGGCTCTAGAGAGATAAGCAGAGCGTCAGGCCAAGAGTTATCGTGATTGAAACAGAGGCCGGCCCGCTCCCAAGTATTTATGGGCCAGGGCCGACCCTTTTCCATCGCGTGAGTGGACCGTGGACGGGCCAGCCCATTTTCGAGCCCCGGGCCGGCCCAAAAATTTGTCCTACGCTCTATAAGCACATTTTGTACAATATGCTAATATATCAGCTCTGTAAGTGTTTTACATTGAATACTCAGGCAAGGATGAGCAGCCAAATCAACCAAAGTAGATTTGGCGACGACTATACATAAACGAGGATACACAGAAGGAGTACCCAGACACTGGTCGAGGACGCAGAGGAACGGCCAAAAACCAAATTTTCTAGGATCCGCCCCCGGGCAGGCCTTTTTTTTATAGAGCGGGTAGGCCGATTTTGGGTGGACCAGGGTAGACGGGCCGGCCCATTTTCCAGCCCTGGGCCAGCCCAAAAATAAGTCTTGTTTGCTCACCTCCAGTCTCTCAACGGGAGCATCCGGCTGCAGGGAGAACTTGAGCACTCGACGGATGGCTGTGAGCACGGTCAGACGCAGATCCTTGCGCTCATTCAAAGCAGCGCCCAAAACCTGAATTTTACAATAATGAAGAATAAAACTGTAAAATTACGGGAGCCAGTTCGGCGAAAGACTTCTCCAGATCGCTCGGCGACTCGCAGAAGGAGGGAAGGAGCTCCCACAGCTGGTTCTGCACGGTGTTGTAGAGCCTCTGAGGCAGTAGATCCAGGGTTGACAGGCGTCTGAAAGGGACATTTTTGTTGTATTTCGTCTAGAAATATAGTCGTCGCCAATTCTACTTCGCCCAATTTCGCTCCTAG
>JYHL01002499.1:0-10011 GCA_000934875.1 Oscheius sp. MCB
TTCAAAGTTCGCATTCTAATCAGGCGAGAGAGCTTGGGAAATGAGGAGTGCGCCAGAGAATTTAGCATATTGAATTAGTATAATTTTCGACCGTATCCGATAAAAAGGGAAAGGAAATGCACCCTGACTGCCCCTTTAATTATATCAGTTAAATGAATATTAATTTTTGTCAACCTACTTGCAAATATTCATCCGACGAACATTCTCCTGGCATACAATGGGCGTCTGGAATGGAAAATTTTCAAACGTGGTTTACTCTATCTCACCATCCACCATCCCAACGGAATAACACTTCTCCAATCGACATGAACGACAACAGGCTCTTCTTTCTGAAATTAGTTCACACTAGAAATCAAGTGTTAGACTAACCCAGAGTGATATCACATTTGCTTTTTCGTACATGTGTACTCTAGTTTTTGGGTGATTGTTCGTATTGAAGAAGGCTGCACAAGCCCTACAGGTGAGTATCTTGTAGTGGAAGGATTGGGTAGGCTCCTTGCAGACTCGGCATTCTGCCATTGATTGCTGAAACTCGAATAAA
Source organism: Oscheius sp. MCB (assembly GCA_000934875.1). Classification (NCBI taxonomy): domain Eukaryota; kingdom Metazoa; phylum Nematoda; class Chromadorea; order Rhabditida; family Rhabditidae; genus Oscheius; species Oscheius sp. MCB. The sequence continues at coordinate 542 of JYHL01002499.1, forward strand.
TTGGTAATTCCGACGGTTGATCAATCAGTTAACAAGAAAAAATAGAAGAAATATTCAAACATTGGTGAAACATTGCAGTATCGAAAAACTGTACGTAGGCAGACAGAGAGAGTGGGAGAGAGACAGAGACTAATAAAAAGTTTAAAAAAAAGTAACAAAGAGACAGACGCAGAGAAAGAGACAGAGACAAAGAACGTAGACAAAGACAGAGACAGAGACAGAGATAGAGATAGCGACAATTAATTCCATGAAGCATGCTCAAAGTTATCGATAGAACGTGAGCTCCATCCATAACATCCAATTGATGTTGCGAAATATAGTGATTCTTGACGTTTTTTAAACATTTTCTTTGTTATTAGTATTAAATGGTAAGTTAACAAAAATTTAAGGAAAATTGAACTGGAAAGGCTATTGTTCTTTTACACCGGTCAACCGTGACCAAAACGTGTTTTGGTCACGAGGATCAATGAACGAGATCCAGTCCTGCACCAATAAAAATCGAGAAGGCCACCTGAACTTGTTTTTCATTTTTTTCTCTTGAATAACCGAATGCTGTGAAATGTTGTATTAAAAAATTGTATTACTGAAGGATAGTATAGACATATTCATATATTGAGGTAGCTGCAACCATGCAGTATTGAAGAAGTTATTGAAAGTTTTAGAAATAATGTTTGCGAAACATGTCCTCAACTTTTTGTTTAAAAAAATTCAAATTTTGAATAAAGAGGTTTCTTGAGTCTGGATTAGTTCGCCAAAGCTAGCAGCCAAATCAGAAGTGTGCTTTTTTACCAATTCTTTACAAAAGCACATATCGGAAGTTAGTCGTTAGGCAGGAGTTCTGCCGGAAAAAGTTTTTTTTTAAAATTGTTTGCTTTAAAAAAAAAAAAAAGAAAACTGGGTCAAACTCAAAAATATTAATTAAACGGATGAAAAGGCAAATTTTATCTGCCTAATTAGGGTGGAAGCGAAAAGGAGATTCATTGTAATTGTTGGAACTTTGACTTATCTTGGTAGTGAAATACTCAAGCAACATACTGCAATAACTATGACTTTTGAAAAATGCGAAGGATGCAAGCGTAAAATAAGTGAATTTAGGATTGTTTATATTTTCTCCTAGGCAGTGCAAAGTGTGGGTTAGTCAAATCAGTAATTGAATAAACTGCACTTTTCAGTTACCCTTCATTATGGGAATATATTGATGGCAATGATACAAGGATAAGAAACAATAATGAGTTAGTTGAATAATTAACTCTTACAGTTAAAACATTTAAGATACATCAGTTTATTCATTAATTTAGGGAACTCACTGCTTGAATGATGTTGAAATATAGTTCTAGGCAAAATGGACCATTGTTCATATTACCTTCAAATTATGGAATATTGCCGTAAAATGGAAGTGATTTATTTTTGTCAAAACTTTACTTGCGTTTCAATGTTGTACTAGCAGAGTTTTTAAAGCATTGGTAGTCAGTCAAGGATAGAACCTGAAATGGCGCTTGTTCTCATTGTTATTTGATTAAGTTTAAAGACATCAATAGTAGGAATGGTTTTTTATATGAATTTGAAGCGGAACCAAGGTAATAATTGTTTCACTAACAAACGTAAAAACCCGTTAGAAACGCAATAATAACTTTCTAGTAGAATACGGAGCAAATCGGTTTTCAAAAGAATAGCCAACTTTAAAGCAACATTGATATAATATAAGTGTTATTCTTCTTGAAACTGGAAGGATTTGCTTGACCAATTCTTTTCAAAAACAAAAAAAAAACAATTTTTCGCTGGAAATGTGTTTCTTTTTCATTAAATTTATTAAATGGATTATAAGTCAAGCTTTTTTGAAACCAAGTGCCGTCTTTGTTGGTGGAGCAATGAAGTGGTTGAAACTGTATAGTACCATGGTTGCGAAACGTTCACTCAACATTGAACACATTGATTGTGCCATCTGGTAACGATTTCCTACCCTGAGTTTTTCACTAAGTTAAGTATGGAAGATGGAAAACAATTGTGTTGGCGATGACAATAAGACAATTTTAAAGGGTTCTGGTGAAAAGACAACACGCAACCTAGGCATCCATTTCAGTCATGTGATTTTAATCAGAAGTTTAAAAACTTCTTTGTTTATTTTTCTGATTTAATGTTGGCTGAAACTTTCAAATTGTTTATAGTTCCAAATATATTTGTGCACAAAGTTGGAGCTTTTACACTTGGTCAACTGAGTATCAAATGTGCTACACACGTGTATTAAGCTTTAAGTTGAAAATTGAAACACTTGTGCGTCATCTCAATCCAATATCAATAGCAGCTGAAACGCCTGAAGGAGCTTTGAATAGATGAAAAGTGTTTGCTCTATTCATTGCCAGGGAAACTAGTTCCAGTCTTGTTCCATCTCTGTTTTTGCATTTTCAGTGTTGTTTTTTCTAAACATTCTATTTTTTTCGGAACGGCCATTTGAGATCAATTGTACCAAAAAGCTCGTTGTTCAAAAAATGTGAATTGGAGTTATTTTCTTGAAAATCCAAATATTTTGCATAAAATGTGCATGTAACGTTTTCAAAAAGGTCAACAGCAAGATTAGCTTTCTACATAGAATTATATCTTTACAACAGATAAGAAAAATTGACTTGATCTATCGAAATTCAGCAAATGTTTTAGTAAATGTTTAATGGAATTTAAAATCTCATTTGGTTATTACAGCTGACAAAGATTAAAATGCAAGCAAATCAATTAACCGAAAAACACGAGGTTTTCAGTTGTTAGGAAGAAAAAAAGAAAGTCAGAAAAAACAGGTTGACCCCAGATATTCAATAATCCCGATGACGTCATTTGTCATAAAGTTTTCACCGGAGCAAATGATGCTCAGGCAACTTCAGAAGTGAAAGAGGCTCATTCATCCGTGGAGTAGAGTTACGCCAGTCAATTCCGTTGAATCCTTAAATTTTCTCGTTTATAATTCAAATTTCAACGTTGTCTGAAACTTTCAGAAAATATACAGGCATCATTTATGTGTACTAAATATTACAGTTTGAATGTTCAACTGGTAGGGTTATCTGAGTATTAAATGTGTCAAAAATCACTATAAACCACACTAAAAAACTAACATAATGTCTTAGAAAATAATAAATTTGGTGACAACTATGATATGAAGTCTATATCGAAGACAGCTGAAACGCCTGAAGGCGGTTTCAATATGTGCATAATGCGAATGGTGGTATTCATTGCCAGGGAAACTAATCTCCCGTCTTATTCCGCCTGCTGCACTAGTAAAGTTCATATTCACTGATGAAATGAATTAATCCCAGAGGACTGAGCTCTTTTGTGCTAATAAGGACTTTTTCGTAGTTTGTACCTTGCCCTTTTGAGTATCTCAACTTGGAATGTCACGTCCGTAATTAGAACTGGCGTTGGTTTCAAAATTTTCTTGGTTTTAAACAATTAGATATTTGTTAATTAGCAGATTACATAAAATAAAAAGGAACAGCATAAATCAGAAAATTCTAAAACAAGTTCAATGTTACACCAAACGACCAAAATTAGTCCAATAGCAAGGACATCAATGGATGACGAGTTCCCGTTTTCTTGCCGAATTCAGTTTTGCGAAAGACATTTTCGGTCAAACGCCTTTGCTCTGCGTCTCTCTTTTGAGGACACAAAGTAGCGTGAGGCGTAAAATATGTTTTAAACCTTAAATAAATTGAAATTCAGGCGACTGTTTCAAGAACATTCATTGATCATAGCATGTTTTCTTTGTTAGTTAATAAATAAGAAATTTATTTTTCACGACTTTTTTTAAAATTCTTTTTTAAGTAGTCTTACGTCGTTGTGCAGACATTGCATGCCTGAATGTCACGTCCGTAATCGTCACTAGCGTTGGATTTAATTATTTCTAGTTTCAAACAACGGAGCGATTTGTGAATAGCTGTTTAGAGGAAACGTTTGAATGTTTCATTAATCTACCAAAGTATTCTCTAAGTTAAGGTCAGCACTGATATTCTTTTCACTTTTCTTACCGCAAAATGTTATTTTTAACTAAACTGACATTTTCAATCTCACGATGAATTGCTTACTCTAGTGCAAACTGTTTTTAGTAGAAAAGTCAGTCTATTTTCTTTAGGTGCACGGAAACGCCGTCTTGACTAATTTAAATCAATCAAAATCAAAATTGTATGCTCTACAAGCATAAATAAAACTTTTTAAAAACGAAAGTTGTATTTGGGAAACTGTCTTTTCTTTCAATGTTTCACAAAAGTAACACAATTTCGTTGTCAGTTGCATTCATCAATGAGCTCGTAAAACTCGCAAATATTCATAAAATTAAAGCAATAACTATGGTGACACACCGTTTTTATGCGTATCGGCTTTTAGAACCGGAATTCTTTTTCTCTTCTGGTACACAAGTCGGCGTTAGACGGAAAATGCTTGTCAAAAATAGTTTAGCGGGTTTCGTTCTTTCCGTTAGGTAGCAATAAACCATTTTATGGTATAGTTGAAAAAAAAGTTTGTTAGAAATTGTGGGTTTTAAGTTCCACTTCAACTCGATGTTTCTCTATCAAACCGTATTTATCCCACATAACACGGAAATAACTCAACCTGATCTAGCATGACTTGTGGATACGTTAAGACAACACCCGTTTTCATTAAGATCTCACTTCAGCCATTTTCAAAATTTGAATTCAAGTACGTAATATAGCGTGTGACGGAAAATGTTTTATATAGCTTGTGACGGAAAAGTGATTTGGTGACAACAAAACTTTCAATTCTAAATTGTATGAATGTTTCAAGCATGTTTTAGAGACCCCTTTATGAACTGCCGTTAGTAGGGTTTGCGTGAAATGGAATCTTTTATTCTGTAGTTTTGAATGCTGCGATACACAGTGATACTCAGCCTTGCGGTAGCCAAATGTCGTCGCTACAAATCTTGCTTCATGGCCACGACGAAATTCGGGCTTTCCATGATATATAGTTTTAGTAGCCGAGATACAGATGAACGTCGTCTTGACAATAAAAAACAGTCAGCAGCCTACATTTTCCAATAACTAATTTAAGTCAAAAATTGTATGCGCAGATAAATAGTCTCAATATCACTCACTTGCCTAAATTTTCATCAGCCTTTATTTTGAAAAGATTGCGCGCCGTCAGGCGCCGTTTCTATGCGTATTGGCTTGATGAACAGGAATATTGCTCCTAGTACGCAAGTCGTCGTGAGACGGAAAATGACTTTGCAAAAATTATTTTGGCCAGAACTGAAAATTTTGAAACGAAGCTTCCTAGATTTGGGAAGAAAAAAGTTTTGAAAAAAAAAGAGTGCCACCCATTAACTGTATGTTTCAAGCAAGGTTTAGAAAAGTTTCAAGTGGTTTTCAGATAGTGAGCTACGGTCGTCAGGTAGTCTGGTTTCTTTCTAAACGTCAGGTAAATTAAAAATGTATGCAACATGTGTTCTAAATCATGATACTCAGGCTAGTAGCCAAAATTATTACGAGACTTTAGTAAAAGTTGGAACTGTGAGTTTATGGAAACAACCTAAAATCGCAACACAGCTTTTTCATGCAAATTTTCACTTTGAATGCAATAATGCTAATGTCTACTTTTCTTGCAGACCATAATAAAACCAACTTTTGCATGAAAAAGCTGTGTTGCGATTCCATGGTAACTCGATGTTTCTCAACCAAACTATATTTATGTCGCAACTGGAACAATTCTAGCAGGAAAAGATGCATAAGTAACAAATTTCATGATTGAACACAGGTTCTGATCAAAATGTCATCGTCAGGCATTTTCGAGGTGTGTATACTACATAATACCGCGTTTAACGAAAAATCTAGAACATCCATTTTTCATAAAGATGTTTTCTACATCCCGGGCGCAAGAAAACTTTAACAAAATAAAAGTAATTGAAAATTGTGGGACTGTTTCAAGCAATTATTAGAAATTCGTTTAGTGAGTTGTCCATACTACTTTTATATTCCTGTGCAAAGGCTTAGTTATAGCTGGAATTCACAATGGGTACATACTCTCTGCTTTGCGGCCCCGGTGCCCGTACGGAACTCGGCGTGAGACGGAAATCGTCATCGGTTTTTTGTAGACCTGAAACTTTCGATTTCTCAAGAAGAAGGTGACCAGATTTGGGATGAAATCAAGAAAGTCTTACTAAATAAACTGTTTGTTTCAAGCATGTTTTAGAAAATCTTCCAGTAATCGTCAGATAGTCTTGTGTCGTTCTCAGTATTAGATAGCCATATTTACTTGTAACCTGACTTAAAAGAACAAATTAAATAAATATTTTACAGCACGTAGTGTATATGATACTCAGGCTAGTAGTCAACATTATTGCGAAAAACCATTTTCGTTCTAACTCTGTATTATCATTATAAACACGGAGACGCGAAGAAACGGGGTTTGCATAAAAATATGAGTCACACTAAATTTTTCTTCAACTTTTAGGAGTTTGCGTGAGCATTCCCGGTACCAGTTAGGTCGCCGACAACTGGGCTGCCAATGGGTAAAATTGTGAAATAATATTGAAAGCTTGTGAAACACTGATGTGTGCTGCTGCCAAAACAAAGTCATTTTCAAATTTCTTACAATTGAGGTTGTTCGCACGGCTGCTATTTTGGCAAAACGTTTTTGAAATCAAACTTTTTTTTTGCAAATGTTGATTTTCAGTTTCACTTCAACTCTATGTTTCTCAACCAAATTAGATTTACACCACAGTCCCTGAAACATTTTCACTCGGTCCTACAATTCTCAAAAAAAACTACATTTTGGTCAATTTTTTTGTTTCTTCAAGAAGCCAAATTTCTTTCGTTCCTTTACTAGATACGGCATGATTTTGATCACACCTGAAACTCCCGACTTCTCAAAACGAAATATAATCCCGTTTCTCTATGCAACAGTCAATTTGTACCCACTGAAAAAGGAAGTTCACTTACAGATTTTTCTTTGCAAAAAAAATCTATTTTCGTTATGTACCTTAAAATCTTATGCTATTTACTGTTTTATTCACAATTTGATTTGTGTGATTACGAAAAAAATGTAGGCTGTTTGGATGTTTCAGAAAATGTTCTCAAATAACATTTGTACTTCCTTAGTGCACCTTCCGTCAGTAATGAAACAGAACGTCAAAATTTGAAGAAGAAGAAGAAGAAAAAACCATTTTTCAAAGTTTTATTGTTGACAAACAACTCCCTTTTTTCTTAAAAATTTCTTTTCGATGAGTTTTTTGGATGAGTGTTTTGCGTTTTGATGAGTCGCCTGAGTATCCTACTTTTTGGCAGTTTTAAAACGAGAATTTTTCAAATCCTGCTCAGATCTTTCAGAAAGTCGAAAGAATTTGGCCTCAATCTTTTCCAGCCAAACCAACGTCTCAACCAACTTTGGTCTCAACGAACGAGCTATGAGCATGGTTTTTCGAATCTACTCACAAAGGAACAGTTTACTTTGCTAATCGGAGCTTCAGTGTGATTGGAATAACACAGAAGTGAGGTTAAAATGACTTTTAATGCCCTTTTACGTCCCATTTTAACACTATACATAAAAACGCAACAGTACACGGTAGAACTTTTAAAAACAAACAATAAAAGCATAAACAAACAACATGTATGTACAAAAAAACCTTTGTTTTTTCTTCAATTGTCCATATTATGCCAAGCGTAATCATCAACCTTCAACATATCATAAATGTGCGATATTATTTGATTCTTCACTGTCATTTTTCGCACTCTCTGAAAACGTTACTTTTTACACAACTGTACAATAAAACTTACATCCAATGCAACTATTAAATTCTGAATCTTATAAAGTCTTGAAGCATAATTAGACAAATGCTTCTTCTCCATGTAATAAAAATGCAATTCATCTGTTAGTGATGTCATAATGAATGAAGCTTTCTGCATAGTTTCTTCTGTGATTCCTTCGACTCCTGAAATTTTGAATTTTTAAGATTTAAAAATATTTGCCTTCTAGAAGCCACATTCTTCTTGCTATTAAGTAAGAACGTTCGAAGTTATCGGCGAAGAGACGTTTATATGGGTGGTAGAACAAACAATGGGCTACAGCTGTTGAAGTCTCAAGGATTCTGAAAACAATGGGTGAGTAAGTGAGTGGTTAAGTGAGTGAGTGCGTGAATGAGTGAGTGAATGAGTGAGGGAACAATGAGTGAGGGAGTGAATGAGCGAATGAGTGAGTGAGTGATTGAGTGATTGAGTGAGTGAGTGAGTCTGTCTCCATCTCTATCTCTATCCCGCTGTCTCTGTCTCTGTCTCTGTCTCTGTCTCTGTCTCTGTCTCTCTCTCTCTATTAACTCATAACTCACTTTTTCATCTCATTCCTCAAAGAGGGATTAGCCGTGTCGTAAACTAAATTCTTCCACAAGTCAAAATGATCTCCTCTTAGGTTCACAACAGTTGAATCAGTGACGTCATGCCCTAACCATTCAACGTTGTTAAAAATCCGAACCATTTGAGGAAAGTACAGTATAAAATTCCGGAAAACTATTTTCTGAAAATTTAAATTTAACTTTAAACAGTAGAAACTTGCCCTTTGGTCGAACGGCAGATCAACAAAACTTGAAATTTTCATACAAAGTTCCGCGGTCTGCTCCATTAACTGAAAGTGATCACAGAACATTTGAGAAAGCTTGACCACTGCCGTCTTTTTAGGCTAAATATACAATTACCTTTATAGAAAGTATTTTTATTAACACCTTATTTTCTCTAAAACTAGGCCACTGTTCCATCAAATGAGCATATCCTTCTTTGACTTCCTTGCATAGATTTTTGCCACATAAGGAGAAAGCTAGGTCTACATCCTGAATTTTTTTTTGTGAATTTTCAATTTGTGAAAAAGTAAATTTACTTTTTTCAGAATGTTGTTGATTCTCAGCCAAAGCTGAGAGAAAAAGGCATCGGTGTTTGTCATCATGTTTTCCACGGTGTAGAAGCTGTGTTCCTGCACGCAGTCTTCTCGTTCGGAGCTGGAGATCTTAAAATTAATTTTTCTTCCAGAAGCATATTTTAAGTCTTCAACTGTTTTGATTAACTTTATTTAACTTTAATTCCAATGTTCTATGACTGCATTGTTATATAACAAAGGAGGCTTTTTTCCAATGGGACCTTTTTCAAATGGGTAGATTTTTCCTTTGGTGTTTTTCTTTGTAATAGCAGAGTTTAAAGGGACCGTCAGGGGGCTGTTACAACTTTTGCTCAAATAAGAGAGAAAAATCAGCTGATGAAAAATGGAACATTATGTTCAAAATTCACCGTTTTCGACATCCGGCTCAAAAACGGAAAAAAAGCCAAACACCCACAGAAAGTGCGGCTGGCCGCTACGCCTATGGGTCCGCCGTTAAAAAGGTATTCTAATTTCAAAGTTCGCATTCTAATAAGGCGAGAGATAAATGAGGAGTGCGCCATACATTTTAGCATATTGAATTAGTGTAAATTCCGACCGTATCCGACGAAAATAGAAAGGAA
>JYHL01002561.1:0-11722 GCA_000934875.1 Oscheius sp. MCB
CGAAGTGAATTTTTACTGAAAAAGAGAGACAAAAACTGTAATTTTCTGTGCTTCTTCCATTTTCTGGTCGGTAACCGGGTTGAAACTCTTAGAAATCTCATTTCTAGGCAGCCTGAAACCAAAAGGCAAAAGCATTATACACCTCGGTGATTGAAGTTGGTGCAGGTGGAAACTGCGTGCTAGTCTGTCGTCGATTGGGAACTGACACGATTAACTGATTTCCGTTTCCATTATAAAAGTTATTTTGAGATTTAGTGGAATGAAATACCGATTACAGCAAAGCTACCAGGAGAGGAGTATCAGGATGGCCAATATTTCGCCGATGTTTGTTTTGTTATGGCTGCGTTTTAATATGTTCAACAAGTTTTTAAAATTCTGAGAGGATATGAAGTTTTGGAGACTTGTATAGTCAAAATTCAGAAACCTTATGACAGCAAGGCAAGATATAAAACCGGACTGACCTGGGCCTGGCTTGAGCCTGGACCGGCCCATGTCGTTATTTTCTAAGACCAGGTCACTCCATAGAAAATGATAAGAGCAAAATGCCTTTCATTTTCTCTTCCAGGGCAAGGTCAGCATTTTATTTCCGGGCAGGAGGCCGATCCAGGTCGGCCTAGGCGAAATTGAGAAATGAGAAAAAGAATGGATTGAGAAAATATAGTTTAGATTCTCTATAGAACTGTATTGGGCCCATACGATCGGAAAGCGTGAGTTATACGAAAGTACTCTCCGATCTTCGAAATCACTCAGAATTCACTGGGAAAACGAAATCTTCAAAAGCGTTTTGAAAGATTTTAGAATTTCCTGTACAACTTGCTAGCGCCGAAGCTGACAATGGGTGCAAACTTTCGCGCAGACCTAATCCGGTGCAATGCGCGCGCAGGCTGAACACTTTGTGGAAACTTTAGTTTAAAAAAGACCGAAAAGGTTAATTTGGTTGTTCTATGGAGTTAGCCAACGGAAATGGTCGGTTACTTTTGATTCTCCTATCCATTAATCTCTAAAAGGCCAATAACCGCTTTGCAGACGTCGTTTACTCGGTGAATGAGGCTTCTTCGACACCTTAACGGGTCCTCCGCGGAAGACGGCGTCGATGGCATCGAGGGAACAGGATCATATTGTTGCTTGCGGCAGAGGACACGGTCTTCGATCGAAAATCACGAGGCGTGGTGCACAAATAGCGATAGATAAAGAGAAATGCGATTTTCGGCCAACCCGACGCCAGCTGACTCTCGGGAATACCTACCAAAAGGCTGGTGCGCTGGACTGCCAAGTCAAATGGGGAAAGGGTGTCAAGTGGAAAGCGTTGGGAAAAAATGTGAGGAGTGAAACCCGTAACGGTTTCCGGGAATTGATCGATCGCGGGCGATCAGAGCGGCACGTGCGCGTCCCGGTGGCATGATGTTTGTATTTTCCGCTGAAAGAGACTCTGAAAACACTTTGTTGCAAGGGAGAGGGCGGCTGCAAAACGGGAAAAGTAAAACACACCGACGCCCGGTTGAGGAGGGAACAACAACGGCGACAGGCAGCATAAGCACACGTGAACAGGAGGAGACCGTTTCGACCAATTAATGACCTTGTTTACATCTCTTCAAAAAAAAGTAAGTAGGGCCGGCCCGACCTGCAGCCTTGTATAAGGTAGCTGGAATCCTTTCTATCCTCTGAATTCGCAGATCTGTCTCTCGTTCCACAAAAGCCCTGGTGGTCTAAGAGATCGTCGGGGTCGCAGTTACACGTATACTGACTTTTCGAACAACCGTTGTTTAGAGCGATGTTAGGAAATTACATCCGAATTGAGTAAATATATGGGAATTTATAATTTACCATTAGGAAAGGCTTCTGATAGTTCTTTAAAGAATATATAGTAGATTTTACAGTAAATGGAAAGTCAACGTGGTTTTATTGTCGTTTCTGTCAAAAGTGAATGTCGAAATAGATGATGTGCTGGTAAACGTCACCCCCGTCACATTCTCGAACGATGCTGTTAGTCAGTAATAATGAATTCGATAGTCATAAGATCGGTCCAGGCAATTTTAAGTAAGCAGTCGATACAAGACTGCATATAGAGCGCTAAATAGAGAGAGAGAGAGAGAAGAACGACGCACAAAGAGGCAAGTGTGTGTGTGTGTGTGTGTGTGTTTTACAACGAGATAACTTGGTAAACGAGACCATTACTCCATCAAATTGATAAGCTCTCTGATCTATATCTCCTCATCTTTTCAAAGAAGACTCGATTTCTTTCGAAGAGTCGCAGTATTTCGTGTGAGCTCACTTGGAAAGGACAGGCTTATCAACTGGATTATTCTGTGTTTTGTATGGAGATAGGCAGAAAACAGAAACACACAAAACGAGAGGAAGACAAGTACGGGAGCACTTCTCAGATGCTTTGTGTCTACAAAACAGGCTAAAATGTAGTCTTCAATATCGTCTGGTCGGTTTGTATTTTAGTCACATCGTTGCTAACGGCCTTCAGCCCTAGGCATAACGGGCCGGATCGGGTCCGCCTGAAACTTCTCGTTCCGACTCGAGTCGTGTGACCCATTGGTGTAAGAGGTTGCGACTCTTCATTCAATCGGCTTAGGACCGATGCACTTGGTTTGCACCTGACAGCAGTACTCGTCTGCTGCAATACGCTTTAAATTGATTCTTAATGTTAGTCATCTATTGTTTTAAACGAAATCTGTCAAACAGAAACTCTTCATGTCTGAATATCTAATTTACAATCATGCTCACAATCAGAGGACCGGACAAGTTTGCCGCGTTGCGGCGCGCGCGACAAGGTCCCTAAATGCCGCGTCGCGGCAAGTTGTTAAGAAGAAGAACAATGCCTATGATAGTTTTGCGCTAAAAATTCATCAAATTTTTTTGGTTGATTGTTTTATGAGACTAAGCGGTGTGGATAGGTTTCTCATGCAACTGTCCCTGAATGAAAAATATTTTATATTTTGTAGAAATCTATAAAATGTATTTTACTGCATTAAATAACCAAATTATTCTTACAATTAGTATTCTACAGTTGAATAAAAAGAAGTTCCCTTACGGGGATCAAACCCTTGTTGTGTGGATGACAGTGTGCTCCGCCGTGGACGAGCCGGACCGGGAAATCACCAGGCCCGGAAAAGGGCCTATGAAAAAACGTTAATCGATGAAAGGACGGATGTTTCATTGTGCTGGTGGTTTTTCCAGTCGTTTAGAGGAAAGATCGTAAAAAATGGCATTAGGACGTAGGCGCTGTCCCTTATCTCGACCAATCGGATCAGAATTCGTTTTGGGTCTGCCATCTGCGATAAAACGTAGAAAGAGAAGGGAGAGGTTGTATTGTGTGTCTCGTATTTTGAAGATCACAATTGGTGGCGGGGCAATCGATCGGCGGGTGAACAACGCTGCTGCTATCAGTAAAAGGAGCAGAGATAGCGCCACCGAAGAGAAGGAAACGATCGAAGAACCTGTCCACTAAAAGAGCTACGTTCTCAAAAGGCAAGAAAAAAGTAATGCTCGCAATTGGAGACTAATTGTGGAAAAGAGACGACGGACCAGCGGGTGGCGGCAGATAACAGGCGCACGGGATGGCACGTGGCAAGGGGATGTTGGAGGGGTCCCGGCGGTTCTCAATGTCTCCATCTCTATCACTTTCTCTCTTCATATTCCTATCTCAACCTTCATTCTGTCCCTCTTTTTTCACTTGATGATTGTATCTGTCTCCTCTCTCTCCCTGCTCGATATATACATCGAGGAGGGAGGGAGAGAAAGAGAGAAGAGACAGATTCAAACATCGAGTGAGAAAAAGAGGAACGGAATAAAGGCCTTATTTCATTATCTCTCTCTCTCTTGTCTCTTTCTCTATCTTTCTCTGTGTGTGGTTCTTTCTATATATCTCTCCCTATCCAAATATCCATCTGCATCGCTCTCTTTCTCTCTGTAACGTTGTCTGTCTTCTTTCCCTCTCCTTGCTATATTTCTCTTTCTCCTTCCCTTTCATTCACTCTGTCTCTCTCTCTCTATGTGTGTGCGCGCGCTTATCTCTCCTTCTTCCTGTCTCGTTAGCGCGCTCTCTTCTCCACATCTGCCCCTCTCCTTTCTTCGCTGTAAGTTTATCTCTGCATCCTCTCTCACTTTCTCTCTGTATTTTTGAATTTCTCGAACAGCCGGCAAGGGTGGCTCCGGGCCCGCCCGAGTTTCAAAAATTCTCGGCTCAAAAACTAGATAAAAAAGTTTTTCACTTTGTATGTGAACACACGTGTTTCTTCAGAAGTTCGGGAAATGTTGCGGAATCCGGTGGCCTCCGGAGAAATGTTAAAATTTTAACTTTGTAAAAGTTACAGTAGAAAAAAATATTTCAAAATAACTCGGGCCGGACCGAATTTCGGCCACCCTTGACAGCCACATGTTGTAGAGATGGCGTGGAAGCGGAAGATCAAAAGAGCGTGGTAGGTGGCGACGATTGAAGACTACAGAAGGTCGAAGATAGCGGTATAATGATACCCGAGAGCAAAGGCAAGAAGCCGAGGACGGCCGTACGCTCACTGGGAAGATTCTTCGAGGACGTGAAGGCTACGAACGATGGCAAGACTGATGTGGTTGCTGCGGTATGAGAGGGCAGACGGGAGAGGTGGCACATGAGCATTACGGCGAGAATACAGCACTACCCGTCCATATTGTCACACTCAACCATTGAGAAAAAAGAATCGAATTTAGAAAAAAAAAGTTCTGAAAACCAAAGCACAGAATACACGTTTATTAACATTCGAACATGGTAACCACAGTCTTGGGAAGGTAAGGAGGCCTAGCTATGCTAAATAGAACTTCCCGGACCTCAATCTTCAAAATCAGGCTTTGCTCCTGTCGGGGATTCCTCCGAACTTGTGCCAGTCGGGGCGCACCGTGCTCACAGCGGACCGAGTCTGCAAAGGTGGGCACAATTAAAGGTCTAAAAATTAGAAACTCACATCGTATTCTATCAGGGCGATCAACGTCGCCCTCATCTCGTCGTTCGAGGAAGGGAGACCCTGCGGGCGGACCATGCGAACGACCTGAAATGCAGGCTTTGGATAACCAAACGGTAAAGATTTTACTAAATTAAGTCAAACTTAATTATAACCCAAGAGAAATTCCGTTATTCAGAAGGAATAACTGAAGTTTAACGCTACTTGCGTTATAAATCCACTTACCTTCTCAACCTTCGGCTTCTCACTGGGCACTTTGACGATGTGGAATCCCTTGGACAAGAAGTAGAAACGGTCATTCAGGGACAACTAAAAGATACTTTGTAGAATAAATAATAGCAATAAAAATACATATTTAAAAAAAAATACTAACCATGAAGATCCCGCATCGCTTGGCGGCCCTCTGGAGGATGTAGAACCTCTCCCTGAGGTGGACCTCAAGCTCCGCTACTACCGGCCGCTCTTCGCCATCAACCGAGACCAGATCCAGGGTCTGGGAGGCCATTTTTCTGAAATATAGACGCTCTTCGATGGACAAGAAATTAAACAAAGCACAAGAATTGCGGGGGATTCAGCTCACGGCGTGTACAAACGATAGTTGGCCGGTCTAAAAGACGGTGCCCCAGCCTCAAACCCCTGCGAATCTTAGCCTACCACATCTGAACGTAATTCGCAAGCTTTCGAGAAAAAATTGACGCTCTGTATCCGCCGTGTTCTACGAATTAGATATACGTCAAGTTCAATTTAGCACCCCTCCAGAGTAACAATCGGTTAATCCCGTTTTACCATAGAGGACTATCTGAACTGTGCTCAAACGCAGTTCGGGAAGGGGGAGCTAAATCGAAAAAGGTGGGGGCATAACTGAATTGCTCCCGAACGCATAAAACTATAATAAATGGCATAGAAAGCGCTGAAACAACGAAAACTTACAAGTATACCCCGGAATATCCGGTACATCAGGTACAAGAATAACAAAAATATCTCAGCGATGTTTATTTCGACAATGATAGTTGGAGGGCTGCATTACTTTAGGGGCGAAACAAATGTTATTTACATGAGTATCGAGTGGGGCTTGAACCGGATCTAATTCTCCTCAGCGTTCTCCTTCTTCTTGTTGTAGGCGGCAAGCTCCTTAGCGTAGCGCTTCTTGTCCTCGGCGGCCTTCTTCTCCCACTCCTGAAAATGGGTAATTGATCAGGATACGAAAAGGTTTAAAAATCAACGAATTTTACGCAAAAAATACTTTCGTCAATAATCGAGATATGAAAAGACTCACCGACTTGTCCTCGACTTTCTTCCACTCCTGGCCGGCAGCCTTGGTTCCCTCGGCGACAGACTCTCCCTTCTTGATGAAGCGGTGGCGGTTCTCAGCCAGCCAGAAGAAGTAGGCAGTGAGAGCTCGCTTGGGGGCATTGGGATCCTAAAAAAACGCTAATTAGGGAGGTCAGAAGGAAACTGGGCAAAAAAGATGCTACAAAATTACCTTGGCCTTCTTCACTTTCTTCGTGACAGGCGGGGTGGTCGAGCTGGAGACCTCCTTCTTGGGACGGGCCATGATTCTAAATGAATGGTTATAAAAATATATAAGAATCGAATAAAAATGCTACAAATGTGAAAGAAACGATGGGGATCATTATCGAAGCTACTGTAAACTAACTGCGCAATGAACAACAGATGACGCAAGTACCATGAAGAGAAAACACCCCGCTGTGGTTAGCGAAAAGTATGAAATTCAACTGAATTACCGGTTCAGCACACGCAAAAGTCGCCTAGAGTGGCAACTACACAACTATAACCGAAAACGTGCGACATCCTTTGGGAAGGACAAACAGTGGTTTTTGTCTAGGATGAAAATCAGTTCTTATGACTACGGCGTAAAAAAGAAAAATATTTGAATTTCAGTAATTTACAACACTAAACATGCAATAAAAAACAACAAAAAATGAGGAAATTGACGAAAGAGGGAGGGGAGCAACCTGGCCTAAAATCGGAATTCTAAAACAACGAGAACGTCAAATAACGCTTGCTAAACACAGGACAGGAAAAGCGTTACTTCTCAGTCTGTAGTTTTTAATTTTCTTACAGAATTTTTGACGATTTTTTCGGGAATTTCAGCGGAAATGCAATTAGCGAACTATTTGATCGTTTAAAGAGCTCTTCGGCCTGATTTTACAAATTCATTTCAATTATACACTTGGTTTTGAGCTACACTCATTGTGTCTAAGTGTTTCTGGTGATCTCCGGTTGAAGGAAGAGCTGGAAGAAAACAAAGTTTACCAGTGGATCCTACGTATAAAATTAGGTAAAAAGCAGCTTTAAAATTCAGTGATCAACAATTTTTTAAAATACATTCAATCGTTTTATCAGCGTTCAGCGATTATGGTTAAAATGAGCATCACAAAGCGGAAACCTGTGGCCCTCACCAAGAAATGTTGTGGAATCCGGTGGCCTTATTGCTATGTGGATCCCTTCCCTTAAAAGCGGGCGAGACCAGCTTGCTTTCTTCCGGTGTTTTGTAGGTGTTTTCCCTACGGATTTGGGCAGCCGGTATTGCGTCTTCTGGATTCAGGCGCTTCATAACCGGAATTACAAGTCATCTGTCGGGACCAGCTAGCTTTCTACCGGTGTGACTACTGACTACCAGTACTTCATTTAATGGATCGCCTAGAGGTATACAGTTCTAATGCGTGTGCAGCGGGATCGCATAATAGACGGACCATCGACTCAGCTTCGGCGAGGAGTCCGAGCTCCATTACAAGTCAGATACCAAAGGGTTCTCGATCGTCGTGTTTTCACGACCTAGACCGACCACAGCGTGCCCAAGCAATTCACGGGAAGTACACCACATTGAAATCCGCAAGTGGGCGCTTAAAGACCGATCGGACATCCGCATGCGACACGTGCCGCGTATGGCGAGGTCCAAAGCGAGATAGCAGGCAGGCGGCAGAGGGCACAGAGAAATCATTTCTCTGTACCCTCCGCCGCTATGTGCTCTCTCGTCGCCTGGTTATCGATTTCTCTGGAGCCCTCCCTATCTCCCATATTCTCTCGCAGAAAGCGGCTGGCTCATTTGGCGGAAAACCTGTCCGACAGGTCGAGGCGGCTCGAAACGATCCCGAATTTAGGAAACGGTTAAAATTTACAAAAAAAACGAACCGGAAACTGCCTTTTAATGCACAGTTATGAGAACCGGCAGTGAGAAATCGTTGCGAGACCACGCTTATGCATGGCTTCTTTGGTCCTGCACCGCTGAAAGTACTGTAGCATAATGCGTATCTTTTGCAGGGCGTTTTTAAAAACGTTTTCGTTTACCTGAGTTTTGTAATTTTGTTTGTAAACCGCGTAAAAACGCTATTAAATTAGTAGAAATTGTTTGAAAAATATATAAAAGTGAAAAACTTCGCTAAAGTATAGTTTGAATGAACTATGTAAACTTTGTAGTTTGCTCTTTACAGTTTCCGGTTTTCGCGCGAATTTGGGTGGTCACATTTCGCGAAAACTGTTGCGTTTATGCTTTTTCAAGCTTGTTTGTTCGTTTCCGCTTAAAAAAAAAGCGTTTGTACCAGCTTTTAACGTTATTCTTTCTTTTTTCTTTTTTAATGTAAAAGTGCGCGTTTTGGGTACATGTTAGCACGAAAATTGCCTTTCAAACTCCTATTGTCTTTAAACTACTCTTAAATTGTGTATTATTGAAAGTAGCTGTTGCAAGGAACGTTTTTGGTAGTCTATAGCACTGAAGTGGCTCGTGAACATTCCTTATACTTAACTATTGCATATTGCCCATTTTAACCATATAATTTTGTTCTTTTCTTTGTTCTACTCTTACTTATTCCTTATTTTAGGCTCCAGAATGAGCGGAAAGGCGGAGGACGCGATGTCGGAGCTGAACAGCGTGGAATTTGCGGTAATTTTTCTCGAATTTTCCCCATTCTAACCGATTTCCCTTCAGGACGCAGTGGTGGATGACTCATTTTTCGCGACAAAGGGTCACAAGCACGGCTACGACGATGAACACGTGGGTTACCCTTACCTGTGGGATATAGTTCAATTCTTAGGAGTCTTCGAGCCGGGGCCTCCTCGCCCGGATTTGGCAGTTCTACGCGGATAAGTCGCTTCTCCAGCGACTGCAGGAGCATCAGACCGAGGAACTCAAGGTCTTCATCGCCCAGAAGCTCTTCAAGGTCCGATTTTATTGATTTTTTCGGGTGAAATTCCACTTTTTAGCTGGACGGAATCCTGTGTTCGGAGGAGACGCGCCTCAGCCTCATCGACATGGCCCTGCTTCGCTCCAGTGCAGCCACCGACGAAAATCTGCTGGAACTCAAATACGGGTAAGTATTTATTTTTTTTTGTAATTTTTATTGTTAAAACAATTTAATAAAATGTATTTTAGGCGGCAGGTAGCCCAGTGGATGCAGGATCGACTCTTCCCGTCGGTGGCCGACTGCTCGTCGATTCTCAGAGCAGCCACAAAGGAATTTGCGCAGCTGAAACAGGTAAATTGAGCCTCAGTTTCAGAGTTCTTAACCACATTTGCGTTTTATTTTAACTGTCGTTGAAAATATTCTGTTTTCAGTGCGACCCGCTGTGCAACTGGTACTACCAGTCCACCGAGACCTCTACCCAAGTGGCCGCTCGAATCGCCCACTTCGTCCAGCAGATGACGCAGCGGATGCGCTGGTCGTTCCTCGTCGAACCGGGGAAGTTCAGCTGCCATCTGTCGGTTCGTCTTTGTTTTGTTTTTCGTAATTACGGAAATTTAGGAGTTTATGAGCGAGTACCACCGTCTGACGCAGCTGACACAGAACGAATTGGCCGCCGACGAGATCGCCAAGAGCGCCTTCAACGCCAACTACCTGGCCAAGGCGCGCAGCAAAAGTGAGTTTAGTTTGTGATATTTTTTTGTTTTTATTTGTTTTAATTATATTTCGTTTCAGCGATTCCCTGTCTGGACGCCTCCCGTGTCCGCCTCGAAGACGGAATTGACGGTCGCCTGCCACGGAAGGAGGTCGTGGGAGCGATGTTCACGAACAGCGAACAGACGGCCGACTCGGATTCTGATGACATGTAGTGCGTATGCTAATTTACTTCGGATACCGTATATACTGGAACGAAATCATACGGGAAATTCTTGGCGTTATGAGGAACCAACACGGCGTTTCAAAAATGGTAGCTCAAAAACGACACCGGAATTTCGCCAACCCCCCCCCCTCTCTCTCTTTCGAGAGACGGCAGAGTCTGCGCGCGGGTGCCTTGAGCCGCTTTGTGCCAGCTGTGATCACCCTTATTACCCCATTCAACTAACGAATAGATTTTCCCCTAGGCGCACCAACATATATAGAAACTAATCATTAAAATATCGCCTAATGTGTCCATTTTCAGTGGCACGCCCGACTTCATCCATGCCAACTACGTGCGCGGAGGGCCGCTCCTCAACACGTTTATCCTCACCCAGTCGCCGATGCAGTCCACCCAGTACGACTTTTGGAGAATGGTGAGTTCTCTCTACCTCCCTTCCTAACCTTCTTTCCAGATATACCAAGAGAAGAGTCGTCTGATCGTGATGCTCTCCGGCGCCGTCGATCCCGCCTCTCTGGGTCCCTTGGACCAGTCCCGTCTGGGTGGCCTCTGCCCCTTCTACTGGCCGACAGCCGAGGGTTCCTGTCGCCGCTTCGGAGATCTGACCGTGAGGAACATCCGCATCGACACCTTCACCGACCCCGTATTCACCATTACGCATCTGGTTCGTTTTTGTTTTCTTTGTTACTAATTCCACGAATTAGTCAGTAATCTTTGGATTTTAGGAGCTGAGCAAGGATGGAGGAGAGAACTTCCTCCTGGAACACTGGCAGTTCGATTGGCAGTTCATGGGCGACGTCCACTGGCCCTTCCGAGTCCTCAGAATGTCAGTATTTATGGTATTCTGGCTTTCAACAGACAAAAATTCGGTTTTCTCGGTCCGATCCGATTGTTTTTACATTCGTATCTGCTATTTTCAAAATAATTCGTGGAATTTCAGGGCTCGCCTCTCCCCGTACCCAACGGTCGTCCACTGCCTCGATGGCTGTTCGAAGAGCGGCACCTTGGTCGCCATTGAGACCGCCCTTATGCATTTCCTCCGTGGTGAGTTTTCCTCTTTCTCCTCCTCCTCTCCCTCATTTTCCTTACTGCCGGCTGTTTTCAGGAACTCCCCTCGATGACCACACCGTCCTGCTCTCGTCTCTCTTCGTCCGGATGCAAAGGGCACAGGCCATTTCCTCTCCCCTCCACTACCTGTACATCTACCGTTGTCTCCTCCATTGGACTTCGCCCTACGTGACTTCTATCTACCAGCGAGCTTCTCTAGGTGGGTACACTGTGCTCTCTAAATCACGTGCCTGGCCGAAGAATTTTTACTTGCACGTGGGTCAAAAGTGTGCGCTAAAATGTTCGGGCACCCATTTTTGCAATAAACTCCATTCTTCATGGGTGGTCACCATAATAGCTGCCAGCAGGGCGGCAGTATGCTTAAAAAGTGACATCACAAATTCATACTATTGATTTTTGCTATCTATTTTTGAGGTATTGCGTGATTTTTCGACACCACCGGCATCTCCTAATTGTTATATTCCAGGCCTCTCGTTCAAGTCCTTCGGTTTCATCGGACGCTACGACGAAATGGCCAAGTCGCAGGGCGCCGCACTGCATCCCTGCTAACTCCTACACTAACTGTGATCTCACTGTGATTTTGTCCCATTTTGACAAGTTTTACCCATTTTACTGTAATAAATCTGCATCTT
>JYHL01002574.1:0-11557 GCA_000934875.1 Oscheius sp. MCB
TCTGTCCCTGTCTCTGTCTCTGTCTCTGTCTCTGTCTCGCTTTCTCTATATCCCTCCTTCTTATGAAGCGGCTCGAAATATACGTTTTCAGATCTCCTGGATCATTGGAGAAGACAGCAAGCCGCTTCCGTATGTCCTCATCCAGATTGTTCTCTCCGATTCTTGTGAAAATACCTCAGACGGCTTCGAGATCAAAAAGTTCGACTGATCTGAAACACTTGATCTACTCTTCATGGATTCACTTCCCCATCTCTCTTAAATCGTGTTTTACTTTGTATGTGCTTTGACGAAAATGTCACTTTTGTATTATCTTTTAAGTAAGTTTCGGAAGTAAAGCATTTGTTATACCAGTTTTCTATCGGCACTTTGTCAAAATGGAGCGACAATTCTTCCCTGAGTTCTCCTTCTCTTTGCGTTTTCTTGGTATTTGATATTTTAGACGGCATGACCATGGATGGTGTAATTATGCGTGTGTATTTCCTCTTTTTATGACATTCTCGTGAACTATTGGTGTCCATGAAGTGTTTTTTTTCTATTGCCACCAAAAACTTTTTGCGCCTTTAAGGTAAAAAAAAACTTTTCAGGAAACTGGGAATTTTGACAGGCGTTGATTTTTCAAACAACTTTCTGGTCACAAGCAAGACGATTTACAATCTATTTTCGTTCACTTGCTTGGCTTCCATTCATCTATACGAATGGATGTCTGCAAAGGAAAATCGTAAATGTTGCGATGTTCAATTACTCTAACTCTAATACATTTCTGTTAGACAGCACGAGGCTGTCATGTTAATTATTTTCGTTAAAGAGAGAGAAAGTTCAACTGTTTCATGAAGTTTATTCATGCTTTTTTATATTCAGCGATGCAGTGATCTGCTGCTGCTGCTAATGAATGTGCAAAAAATCTCAAATTATTGTAGACAGGGGGGCTTTAACAACTTTGTCTCATTCAGAAGAATTAAAAGAATGCTTATTTATATTCTATATATAACTGCACAAATTTACCATTTAGGAATATCAGCTCCAAAGACGCCAAAAGATGCCTGCAGATCTCGTAACGGCCATTTTCGACGTTTCGAAGGCATGCAAATTGGACGAATGTCATTATACTTTGGTGAGAGAGCCAATTAAGTGGAGGGAAGAAAAACAATTTTGCATGAAAATTTCGCAAACCATTCCCGATTGCATCCAAAGATTCCCTACCGCAATGGAAACGAGAAAAAAACCCAGTCCCTTAAAGGAAGAATGTTGGCAAAAAAGACTTCAAATTTTTTCCAATGAATGGATAGATTCCTGAAACATGTGGTCACTAACAATCTTGTATTCTCAGCAAAACATTCAAATTACCTTAGATTTGAGAACTGTGTGCAGCAAATTTTCCATGCATAGAAAAACTGTCCCTTTAACTTAATCTTTCAAAGAGTGATGGTTTTAATTGGGTCTGTGGTCGAATTTGCATGTTTAACAAATAGCACATCAACAGTTTTATCCACCGAAGTTATTAGTTGCTCAGAGCATTCACATCTCCTCTTAGCTGTTGCAAGATGATTTTTTTTACCAATTTTTGAATACCAAAACTTAGAATGTGTGCAGTCAACGATATTTCCATTTTATTGCCTTTGAAACTTGACTTTGAAGAACTCACAAATTCAAAAAAGAACAGCTAATACAGTACTCCCATCATTAAAGGGGTAGTCAATTGGCTTTAATAATTTAATCTCCTTTATGATTGTAAAAGGTGCTTATAAAAATTGTGTACAAGAATTTGAAGCGAATTCAACATTTGCGAGATTATCCGTTTCAAAGTCGCAAAACAGGTCTTGGTCTACAGATCTGCCGACAGCCTTTTCCAACCTTTCCAAGAAAATTTTCAAAGCTTTGTTTTATGAATTTGTAACAGTTAACCGTCCTTTCACTTTATATAATTTTAAACAAAAACCTTTTCTACAGTAGTTCGATGTTTCACATATATTATTCTTCTTTTTATTGCTAATTGGTTTTAATAGGTCGTGCTTAATATAGAATTTGAGGTTAGTTTTTCGCAATTCAACAGCCGGTTTAAAAGAAAAAAGTTTGGGGAGACTTAAGATACTAAAAATGTTTAGAAACTATACTAATTTAATATACTCTCAAACAACGGTACTTTTGTAGTATTAAAGATTATAAACTTTTTTCAATAAATTGTAAAAATTCAAAAAACTCTTTACTATAATTTCATTCTCACATCTCTCTCCCACATGTGTCGCGGCAGGTCACAGCGGCGCCCTGTGCTGTCCATGGTCGCCACAGCCGCGACCGATATCGATTCCTGCCTTCGGCAGTGAACACGCTTGTTTTTCCCACCAACGCGGTGTTTCCCGCCAAGGCGCCAACGCGTCTTTTCTTCGAATTCGTATTTTTCTGTTATGTATAATGTATATTTAATATTATTTGTTATTTAAAAAATGTTCTGTTTATTAAAAGGAAAAATGTTTTGTAAAACTAGGAGTATAGCTAAATATTTAAATGTTTTTGTAGTTTTTGAAATCATCCAATTTATATTCTTTTCACTGTTGTTAAAAGCTAATTCCATAGTTTCTAAGCAAAAAAAACATTTTTTTAAACTGAACGTCAACAATAATTTTTTCCTATGAACAAAAAATATTTCATTATTTTTGTCCAATTTGCCATGTTTCACTGAAAATATATAATGTGGTTATTGTTTGGAAAAACTGAAAATATTTCTTTGTATGCCTCCTTAGTTTTTATGCCTAAATATATTTAGAATTAGTAAACCATTTCTTATCTCTATTTTATTTTATAATTAAAATTTAAACATTGAAATTAACACATTAAAATGGTTTCCCTATTATATTTTTTTATAAACTTAGCATTTATCTTATGTAAACTCCAATGAGGGTACTACTGCAGCTATAAAGTGGTCAGGTTGCGAATATATTCGTCGCCAAAGCTACCACGGGCGGTTCCCTAAAATTATTCATATTTTTCAGTGTTGAACTTAAAGATTCGTAGCCTTATAAGTTGTGTATTTGATACTTAGTCAACATTTAGAAGTCAAATTGAGCAAAGTTGCGTTGTCGACGATTTTAGCTAAAAATTCTTTTTAGTTTGAATTTACTTTCGAACATTTTTCTTTCCTTTATTGTATAAAAACTAAAATGACCAATTGAAAAAAAAATTTATATTCAAATTTCCCTATGAAAATTTTCATTGAAAAGACACGGACTCATTATCTTTGCTATAAATTAATGCGTTTCAGAATATTTTGTATCATAGAACTTAGAAAAGGTGCTTTTATGAAATTGCAACTGCTGAAATAATTTGCATATCGTACTAAGACAATATTGTTGGGGCAGAAACATGAAGTAAAATTTTTTGAAACAGTCAATTGACAGCGTAAATGTTTTGACAGAAACATGTTTGGTATAAGTTGAACAATCGGTGGTTTCTCCTGAATCACTAAAATATATTCCTTTAAATGTTGTTTTTGAGAAAACTTTTTTCTATTATTAAGGGCAGACTACTAGCACTTTTAATGTATGCTTTTAACAATTCAGTTTAGTTGCCCATGAATTTAAATAATTTTTTACACTTTTAATTTGCGTTTCTTTCTTTCTATTATGTTCATCATTACGGCAATCCATTACAAAGAAATTTGTAATTATAGAAGACGCATTTTCTTTGCTTTCTTTCAACTTCTTTTGAGATCGCTTTTTGATCGCTGTACGCAATACGTCGTGAAGTTGAAAATATGTACCAATCTCTTGGCTTTCGCGAGATCGCTTGGATATTTTTTCGCTTTTTGCCAAGTCCAAGAAACCCTATTTATGTGCTATAAATACCAGCTACTATATTTTTGCAAATTCATGTGTAAAAATTGCTTAAAATGATAATTACTTCAATTTTGATATGTTCTTATAAAATTTTCTAACTTATTTGTTAGTTTTTTTTAATATAATGTATTTCAGTTCCTCAACCATCTTCAAAGTAACCACCAGGAATGGCTCAATGGGGCGAAATGAACAACATTGCAGAAGGCGGATTAAAGGGAGGATATTTCATCGACAGAAGAGGCTACATTGAGAATCAGGATATTTATGCGTTTATCGAGGAAAAGTAAGTTTTAAAGGAATATTAGCCTTCTTTGTGAAAAAATACTATAAACAACATCCAGTTGTAGTATAATTAGCAAAATTTAATTCAGTCCATTTGGCTGTTTGTCCTTGCCTGAGTATTTAACGTACGATGCTGTAAAACTAGAAAAAACACACTAAAAGACTACGACTAGATAAAAACAACGAAATGTTCGCATTAAAAACAAATAAATAAAATATACTTTTCAGCTGCGACTTGGCAATCGACGAGGTCCCCAGGGAACCATTGCCTGAAAGGCACGGATTGTACGTTATCGTGGTCAACCTCGATGCAACTAGCTTTGATGTTAACAACACGAATCACATGACGAAGGAATTCTGGCCCTGGACAGACTCTTCAGGTAAGTTTTTTGCCTTCTTTCGTTGGCTGAGTATCATACTCAGCAATGTAATTATTTGCATTTACAACTCATACATCACTTTTTCAGCCGAAATGGAAAATGGAACCAACAAAACAGGGGTGAAATGTGAAGCTTTTAGACTTTGGCACAGCTCCGGATCTATGAAGGGACAGCCACACATTAAGAGACAGGTAATACATTTCTCTCTCTCTCTCTCCCTCCCTCTCTCTCTCTCTCTCTCTTTCTCTATCTCTCTCTCTCTTACCCTTCCCCTTTCGATTTGACAAAAGTCGCTCACCTCACCTCACCTCACTTTACCTCATCTCTCCACCCCACTCACTCACTCAATCAATCACTCACTCATTCTCTCACTCACTCACTCACTCACTCACTCACTCACTCACTCGATCTCTTTTTTTATATATTTTGTTTTTTTTAGATCTCCTGGTTGGTTGGCGCTGATAAAGCACCTCTTCCGTACCTTCTCTATCAGATCTGTGTCTCAGATCCCAACATAGCCCCTATGGCGAATCTCGTCCAGGACAACCTTCCAGTTCAGAATGCTTACATTGACCCTGTGAGTCCCCACCTTTTCAAAAATACAATTAGCGGCTACAGTTATGTATTCGAACTCCATTGACGGCCTAGGCTGCTCTCGAAATTAATGCCTTTGATCTCCTTATTTAACGGCGCATGACTCCATCAGCTTGCAAATCGTAAACCATAAGTTGTGAAATATAGCGGCTTCCCCCTTTCTCCTCTGCCCAATATCGCAGCTTACTCCGTCGGCCATGGCTAGATCCAATCGTATATCGGTCGATTAAGTGAATGGCTCTCATGTTGCATCGATTTTCCCACTCATGAATGTGTATATGCGCCCACGTGTCCGCCATGGCCGTCGCCCCGCCCTGTCCGTTCGCCCATTGTACGGTCTGCTGCTCCTTCCCCGCCACCCTCTCCAACCACCAAGGGATCAGTGAGAAGACCGGGTCTCGCACTTCAGCTCTGCCAGATCTACTCTTCCCACTCATCCCAGCCGTTGTACCCCCTTCCCCTCCCATCCCCAGAAAAAGAAAAGCGGTCGGTCCCCGCGGTTAAATGGAGGTTGGATCGCCGCTGCTAAAGGGCTAGTGAGATTCTCACCTCTATTTCACCCAACGGGACCTCAAAAGAAACATTTCTAATAAACAACAATCTTTACGGCCCTTTTAGCGACCAGACACTGCCTCCGACAACGAACTGGTGTCCGTACTGTACACGGTGAATCACCTCATACTCACCTGCGCCAACCACTGCGGACGGCTCTTCTTCGTCGAAAATGCTAATGAACAGGTAAAGGGTAAAGATTTTAGGGCAATTCAGGATGAATGCAACAATGGTTCTAAAGATGAGTACAACCAAGGGAAAGGGAACATGAAGCTGAAGAGGAAGTTGTTTGGAAATAAAACTAGCAATTGGTTAGGCTCGCCTTTATGAGCACATTTCTCTCCGTTTTACTGTTGGTTGTGGTTAATTTGTGATTGTTTCGGATAGAGTTTTGCAACAAAAAAAAATCATCAGATTAGTCTTTAGTTGAGGGGGCAAAATAGAAACAATCGATAGTTATAGTTTTATAAATTCACATTTTAACCTTCAGTTTGGCGATTTCTCTCAATTTTGGGCAGTATCAGTTCTGCGGTGTACGTTGTATACTCAGGTAACTAGCAGCCAAATAGGATGAAGGCGCTTGCTTTGGCGAGGAGCCGCAGCTTTTTTAGTTGAAATTACACGAATTTTGGTGGCTTTAGGAATCCGATTCGGCAAGTGAAGAAGCATCTGACAATATTGATATGACCGCAGTAGAAAAAAAAAGATATCTGCCTCGAAAGTTTCGGCGTAAGAATGGACGAATGCCAACTTACAGTGACTCCTGGTTCACATAAATGCCATAAGCAGTAAAAAATGCCCTTTTCAATATTTTGTAAGCTCCATTATCAACATTCGTACGGTGCTCTCCCGTAACAGTGTGGTACCAAATATTGTCACTAAATTGCGTCTTTTGTACTGTTATGACTCGGGGAAATACTAAGAGCCCGCGAGAAAATTGACTGTTTACTCTTAGCTTTACAAATCTCTCTCTCTCAAACTCCTTTCCTAGGTCGAACTCCAGCTCTCACGATGCGTTTCCATGGTCTCCAATGCCTTCAACCTGTTGGATCTTCTGAAGAACTCCAGGAGACTGCTGCTCCACCTGCCCACCTTCAGTACCGGTTCGTATATCGTTTACGCGATGAGCGGATGTAATCACAGGCTCCTATGCACAGTAATCGATGCGGCCTGTATAATACGACAATCGCTTGTGGTCACTACCAGCTGTGTATACAGAGGGTCGCGTGTTTTGACAATTGTTTATCAGTCCCCCGGTTGCAGGCAGGGTTTCTAGGTACACCAAATGGAACAAAGACTATTAGAGTACTAACAGCATAATAACAACTCTATGCAAGTGTACGAGTTACTATAACTTACAAAAATATCTAATGAAAATGGAACACAACATATAGGCTTCTTTATAAAGACGTAAATACTCAAATCAGTGGCGAAACTATCTACTTTAGGAGAGTTCTTCGAGGAGGACAAGCAGAGGATGCAGTTCATGCACGCCTCCTACCTGTCAGAGTTTGCCACTTTCTGCAATGCCTGCGTCGACATCACCGACCCAACCTTCTTCGCCAAACTCATCTCCCGAATGGTAGGAATCCTTTCCACATTCCATATATCTCTTCAGTTTGTCGACGGCGAAGATCCCCGTGTCAACATGGACGAGTACAAGGCCGAGGGCTACGGTAGTTCCCTTCCTTAATGCATTATTTTCATATTTACAGACTCCCGCTACCTCTGTGGCTGTCGCGTCTTCTTCCGACACGTCAATCCCTGGGTGGTTCTTGTCATCGTAGCCCCCGAAAGCACCCTCTTCGAGGACTATTTGAGTACCGTAACCCTCATTTTCCTCTAAATTTCTAATTCCAGGCTACCCCGTGATCGTCTCCGTCTGCGATGAAGCCCTACTGGCATACGGACTGGTTTACCGTAAGCCTGTCAGTCGCTTCCAGGAGTACACGCTCAAGAAGGGCGAGGCTTGGGCGGATGGAGATGACTTCCCGTCGGAGGAACTTTTGGATGGTAGAGATTTATGGCATTTTAGGCCTAAATGTCATAATTTAGATAACGTTGTGATGAACTGGGTATCCAACGACCGAGGAATGCGCACCCTTCGCACCCACTACGTACAAGTCCGGATGAAGACGGTCGTGCAAGAACTACACACGAATGTGGTCGACAGGGCTCTGGCATCGGCCATGTACAATATGCTCAGAGCATGTAGGTTTTGAGGTGGCCTTCGCTTGAGGATTGCAATTAAATCGAATACATTCTTTAAGACACTTTGGCTAGAAATTTTTTTTCCCAAATCGGTTCAATCTACTCGATGTAGGTGACGGGGACGGACTTCTTGCGCACCGCCTTCTCTCCCTTGAACCACATCATCTTGAACTTCTCTCCGTCTTCAGGAACATTCATCCACTTGACCGTAATCTCGTCATTTCTCAACTTCTCCGCCTTGTCGAACGGCTGGATTATCATCTTGATCGCGGTGGCCGAGAATTCCTCGAGAATCCCGCGATCCGGCTCGAAGCTCAGGCGCTTCTTGTTCTTCGCCTGGATGGCCCACGCAACACGACGGCCCGCATCGTTGGAAATCTAGAAATCATCGTGCTTTTCGAAGAGCACCGGTTGATTACCGTAAGAATGTGCCAATCCGGATCTTCCTCAAGATCCATACGGACGACCTTCATCGGGTAGTCGGGGTAGATGTCAACGTTTCCCACGCCATCTTCGGAGGGAGGATCAATCACAACAACATCCTGAAACATATGTTGAGGTAATAGATCTTTTCTCACCTTATTAGCCGATTCAGCAGATTCGGGAGCCTCGGGAAGATCAGAAGTCTCGCAGACAGTCTTAGTCATCTTCATCGCAACCGATTGTTTGGTAGATCCAATAGCCGCAGCGGAGGAAGAGGAATCTCTCACTTGAACATCCTGAAACTCATTTTGGAAGGCATACACCTTCTTTCACCTTGGTAGCCGGTTTAGGTGGTTCGGGAGCCTCAGGGCGAACAGAAGACTCGCGTGCAGTCTTAGTCGTCTTCACCGTCGTCGATTGGTTGTTGGATCGAATGGTCGCATTCGAAATAGTATCCTTCCTTGAAAAAATGACTGAAATTCGATAATTACAAGGCAACCTGCGAGTGTTTTTCCTCACGACAACGGGAGGATTAGGAGAGGTGACGATGTCTTCAACGGAGGAAGGAGAATTCCTCACCAGAACATCCTTCCTTTAAAAATACAACTTATCTACCCTTTGTAAAGACCAACCATTGAACTCTTTTCTTCAAGAGAACAGGACGAGGCTCAACGGTGTCTTCGAGAACAGGGGGCACTGAGCTACTCCTCCGGGCCTTCAAAGGAGGACTTTCCTGAGGAGGGGCCGAACCACCCCTCACACTGGTGCTGAACATACTTGCTTTGCGAGACAAGTTTTTTGTAACTCACAATCTGGAACGCCTTCTCATCTTCGTCTTGGAGGCCATTACGTCTCTCCAAAGGAGGAGAGGACAGTCTGGGAGAGAGGGACTGGGAACAATGGCAGACTGCGCTTCACGGAATGACGCACAGTTTCTACTCTAATTCCGCCTCTCTGGGCGTTCCGTGGAATTGAGATTCAGTAATGAGGCGATTCATTCAATTCAAGTTTGCCTTAAGATCAAACCTGGAAGCAGAAATTTACTAACACATGATTCAAACAAGTATTTATTTCTCTGACCGTTGTCCTTCTCCTACCTACCAAACCTTTTTCAGGGGTCCCTGTCGCCAAAGAAGATATAACCACAGTTCTGGAAGACCTATGCTGCTACACAACCATCGAGATCGAGGCCATCAACACCGCCCTGGAGACTTTCTGTTCTCATCTGAAGCCTGACTCTCCCGTAAGTCAATGGTTTTCCCTGCAGAACCTTCAGTTCCAGAGGGACCCGGACAGCTGCCAGGAAGCGAATCTGAAGAAAGTGTTCGATGAAGTGCTGGCCAAGCGGTTCCTCTCCGTTCCCTGCAGTCCCAACTACTTCTACTTTACTCCCTATCCTCAGTACGTCTCTCTCTCTCTCATTCTCTCATAAATGTACTTTTCTTCAGTGATTGGGTGAAGCCCCCGCCTCCTCCACCACCACCTCCACCGCCACCGAAAAAGGAGGAAAAGGAAGAAGAAGTCATTGTTGCCGAAGATGGTATCCCCACCACTCCCACCACCAGCTCTCCTCCGACAGAAGTCACCGCTACACCCTCCTCCGAGAAGCCCCAAGGAGACACCTCCACCGCTGCGGTTGCTACTGCTCCTTTAGAAGCGGAAGGCGTTGCCTCATCATCAGAAAACCCACTCGAAGAAGGAGACGAAGGAGCTGAAGCCCTTGAACCACCGGAGCCAGAAAAGCCGTCTACCGTAATCCGGATGAATGAAGATGAAACTGTGCCGACAGTTCCGGCTGTTCCCCCGAAATCGGTCGCATTCCGTCGTAAGTTTTGAGAAATATTACATTAATTAGGATAATTTCAGCAGGGGAGGAGGATGATTCTTCTGAACAATCTGGCTCCACCAACTCAGACACGTCGGGCAAAGAAATACAGGGCATCTTAACGGATAAGAAGAACAGGAAGGGCAGAAGAAAGGTGGCTTTTACGGCAATATTCGCCCGGGAAGCTGTTGATTAGGCGGCCGCCGCTGTTTCACTGTCTGTGAAAAATCATTCATTTGCAGTACGACAGTGAAACTCCGCTCTTCGTGTACTTCACTTGCGGGGTTCAGTTCCCCTCGGGTGCTGTGGAGTACATCCCGGTCACCTTCTTCCCCACGTGTGCCAATCAGATCCTCAACATGTGCCAGAAGGCCTCCATTGATGAAGGTATGTCGCAGTTTTAGGGGACAGCCCGGGCTGCCCAAATATTTCATTTGGTCCGGCCAGCCCGTGCACCCTCATTTGTTTTTGTAAACTTCTTTTTTTCAGATGTCACTAAGATCCGCGTCAGATTGCTGGTCTACGTCCTGACCTGGCCATTTTCCAAGACATTCGCCGATGATTTGGACGATAGTGATGACGAAGAGGTGTCGGCCAGATCTTCCATGTTCCTCTCGAAACTCCCCGATAGAGTAAGCAGGCATTTAGACGAATCACAAACTCTTTTTTCAGGAACGAGATGTTGTGGGAGAGCTGTTGGTGACGATGAACCGAGTGCTGGAGTTGGAGTCGCTGTTGATCGACAGTCGAAGGGAGGACATCACCCACGAGAAACTCCTCAAGATATCGAGTTTCATCGCGAGGGAAGTGGGCGACGGCTTCAGCGACAATGGGAAGAACAATCTGTGCAAGAAGAGTGGAATGGCCAGCAGAGTGACGCAGAGGATCAGGGAACTGTCGCTGGTCATTCCGTCGAAGGAGGCCATCAACGAACTCAGGGTGAGCAACTTTGCTCTTGGGGGGGGGGGGATAAGTCAAACCACACACTTGTACCCGTGACTTCTTCATCTTCTCTCATCTTCAGAGCCGATTGGAAAACATGGTTGTGGACTACTGTGTGCTCCGTCGATCGGGCAAAAGCAACGTCTACTACATCTGTCGAGTTGAGGACAAGGTGGCCTTCAAAACCCATCTCGCAGGAGGCCCCTCAGCTAGCAAGGTTTGGGCGTTTGTAACTTGCCATCTTAACTTTTGGTTTCAGGTGTCTTCTGAACAGTTCCAGGACCTCAGCGATATTGACAGTTGCTCTTCTCGATCAGTCAGCTTTGTGGACAACGCCTACATCAGCGGTGGGTGGACAGACGTTTTTGGCTGAATACTGAGTTTTAGACAGTTTAATGCACGACTTTGACTTCTCGAGGAAGGACCTGCTTTGCGATTTCTGGGTGATTTTGACTGTGGACACAGCGATCACTCTACAGTTCTGTCAGAGGTATAATCTCTCTCGCTCTCTCTATCTC
>JYHL01002617.1:0-11379 GCA_000934875.1 Oscheius sp. MCB
GATTCTTCGGTTCGTTCTTCTCATAAGCGGTGGTTGTGTACTTGTCCGGCTTGATCAGCTTATTTGTGATGAACTCCTTGTTGATCGTCATCACCTTCTTCAATAATCTTTTCAAATGATCTCTTAAGTAAACTGACCAAGTCCAGAATCTTGTTGCACCAGCGCGTGCGGGTGTCACTCCTCTGCGACATGACCGAGACCTCCGTCTTGCCGACTTCGGTGGATGGCTCCTCGGCGCCGACCATGTTTCCGGCTTCGGAGAGGAACGTCGACCTCTTTTTGTTTTTGGCCGTCGTCGCACTCCTTCGCTCCTTGCTCTTCTTCTCCTTCACCATTTTGCTTATGATGACCGTCCGTCGGGTGGTTGAAGGGCAGAATGACAGAGATTGCTTCCCTTTGTCGACGTGTCTTCACGTGACGAACCGGTACCTTACGTTACGCAGGATTTATATCGTCAGGAATATTTTTTTATCTCATTTAACTTGTTTTTTGATCAAAGTGCCAGTAAGATTGAGGGAGTCTTTTTAATTTTGCCCCCATTGACATGTAGGCGTACCCATCCGGTACAACGCCGCTTTGAACAGTATCCAGGCAGCCTCAGGCTGCTTTTGGTAGAATTTAAGCATAGAAAGAACCCCGGCTTCCGGGGCCGATGTGGACAGTATTCACGCAGGGCCGCTTCTTTTGAATTAGGACCGCCTTGGACCGCATTAGACAGAATCAAGACAGCCTCAGGCCGCTCTAGACATACAATTTCGGACCGCTCTAGATCGCATCCAGACAGCCGTGTTGCCTGAAAATGGGCAGACGAAGTTTGTTTTCCTTAGCTTCAAGTATGGCCGGTATGGGGCCGCTTTCGATAGAATTTAGGTAACCTCTGGCCGCTTTCGATTCGTAATACCATGGTGAAATTTGGGGATACCGTAACCACATTTGCATTTTATTGTTAGTTTCATTCAAATTATTGTCTTTTTCAGGCGATCTACCCATGCTGCTGGAACACTGCCTACTGCTGCGTCGAATGCCAGCAGGCCCACTGGCCGATGCACAAGAAGTTCTGTCGGAGGAAGAAGGCCGGCGGCGGGGCGCCAGGAGCCCAACCCGCAGTGGCCAAGTAGTCCCTCAGTCGACGGATTGATCTCATTGTATACAAACTATTCCACTTTATTCGCCAATTTACAAGTTATGCAGGTTTTTCACCAGTTCGATAAAGAATGCATGGGAGGTATAGTGCTTCTCTCCGGCGGCAATTGCCACCCAGCATTCGCTTGACGCATCTTCGATGACCTGTAGAGAGACGTCCGCCAGAAGACCCGTGCTGTCGTGGAGATTCGTCACCACCGTCTCCATCCACGCGTTGTCCGTGTTTCGCGGGTCATCATCATAACCCCTGAAACACTGAATTTCAGTTTACAAACTACAAAACGGCTACCTCAAGACCTCCGTCCCGTTCTCCCACAGCTTGTCCAGTTTCTCAGAAGCCGTCAATCCCAGGGCTTCTCCTGTGAACTGCCGGCGGTGCGCCTGAGAGACGAGTTCTCCCGCGTCGACCATTCTCCCCGGAATGGACCACTGTCCTTAAATAACCGAAATCAACCCAGTTGACTTTCATTGAAACTAACCGGTCTCTCTGTTTTGCTTCAAAATCAGCTCCAACTCTCCGTAGCGAATGCGGGAAATTGCAATCAAATATCGCGTGTTTGGCCCCCAACGGCCCAGCAGTCCTCGGCCACGCAGACCCGTACGGCCCATGGGGTTAATCGGACGGAGATCGGAGTCGGAGGCGTAGTCACTGGAAAGGAAAGGATTCATTGGTCGCAGTGGGACTAGTGTTACATTAATCCCTTTGTCTAATTCTGTCATTTCAAGCAGTGGGAAACTTAATTTTTTGCTTATGGGTAAATGCACCAAACGTCAATATCAGCCCCACCCATAAACTATAGTTTTTATCTAAATTGGTGGGGAGGCTCAATTTTAACAGGTCTTGGTGATACAGGTGTGCCCCCATCTTTTAGTAGACATGCAGTACCATTAAGATTATTCAGTAAAACTACTCCCACCGCCCCTTACTAAACAGAACCCCCAAGCTAAAACTTATATGGGTTTGGGGTGATTTATAGAGTGGTTGGCACTTTCAACAGTTTTCCAGCCTTTTTTTTCCTTTCTTAACCCCTTTAAACTAGAAAAATTAACCCACCAAGCGTGTGATTTCCTGTTGATATTCCCGGCGACGCCGTTCCACTTCACTTTCCCGCTCTTCTCCTCATCCGCCCAGGGCTTTCCCTCCACTCCCGGGTCCGTGTAACTCGGAGGATCGTACTCCTTCCACTCGACACTCCACTTGATCTTCTCATAGGGAACAGACATACGGTAGACATTGGGGCAGTACGGGAGTCCTGGGATTCAAATTGGCCCAATTTGGTAGGAAAAAGTACCTGATAAGCATTTTCTGTGCGTGGAGGGAGGAATCATCAATTGGAGGGCATCGGCTCCTTCGCGGTTCTGAATTATCTGTTCTTCCTCCTCCAAGAATTCGACCAGCTGATCCCAAGCTTTTCTTTCGAGTTCTATCACATAAGGGGGGAATCTGAAATTATAGCTTGATATATTACTGGCTGGGGGATGGGGTCAGCCGTGATCTCAGGGCCTTGTGCACGAGAAAACTGCGTTATCAATGAAATATTGTTTTCAAATCAACTTTGCACAGCAGGTTCGCGCAACAAGAAAGTTTCTAACTGCTTAATAGCCTTTTACGCCGGGTTATGATCGATGTCCTGCGCTTGGCGGCAACTGTTTCCCTTCGCGGCCGTCTCATAAGCGGCTGTTCGTGAGTTGCAGCCATAACCTCGGTTTTCCCATGTTGAAATTTTGTATAAACGGCATTTTATCACTTTTCTTTCGAATTGTAATGTTTCGGGGTTACAAGAGCCCATTTGAAGGAAAATATTCGAAATTAATTTTCACATCATTTACATTTTCTCGTGGGCATATGGTTTGATTTTGCAAATATTGGAGTTTTCTGTGCCGTTATTGATAAATTTTATTTACAACGGAAAAATGACAAATAGGTTTGACAGCGACGGAGACCGACCCTTCAACCTTCCTCTAGGTAAGCGATGCGTTTGTCACTGAACCACCGAGGTTCTGGCGGTAACTAACCAATCGCCGCTTATGAGATGGATGGAGATGAACAGCTTCTGTGTGTACTACAAACTGTCAGCAGACTAGCTTTCCGTTGCTGATGTGATAGAGGGTGACGATATGTGTGTTTTTACCACCCCTAATGGTGTTTTCGGCCATGACAACCAAACGCAGTTGGTTGTAGGCTTTCGCCATTTTGTCCTGTTTTTTTCGTATGTGATTACCTGGAATTATGACAGGAGATCTCTCCCTCTCACTAACTAAAGGCTATGGAGAGTCGGCAAGTGCCATCCCCAGGGGGTGCATTTTGCCGTGTTTTACGACCTATTATGGCGTGTTAAGGCCTTCTAGGCTGGGTTTTCCGTAACCAAGCCTCTGGTAACAGAGATGTTGCTGCACAAGCAGCTAGAATTTACTATTTCAGTATTAGTTCTGTCCTAAAACTAGGGAGATGTCGGCTAAGGCCTAATTCCCAAAAGATGTGGTGTATTCCCCGTGGACATTAGGACATAACTCCTTTCAGTTACCCCCTACTTCAGATCGCCTCGTTTCCACTTACCTCGTCTGCAGCTCTAACGAGGGAGATGCACCAACGCGTCTTGATATTTTCAAAATCGGCCGATTGGGCATTGTTTGGCACCCCAAGGGCTACCCAAATGTGTTCAAAGAAAGTGCCAACTCGGCCCCATTTTGGAAAAAATTAGCGTTTTCAAATTAGCATTCGATGTATCACCGAACCCCGACGAAATGAAAACATCGATCGAATGGTCTAGTGGTTCAAGGCGCTAACCTAGGCATGCTTGTAGCTATGTTGCAGGTTCGGTTTTTTATTGCAACATCCTTTTTGCTTTT
Organism: Oscheius sp. MCB; assembly: GCA_000934875.1. Lineage (NCBI taxonomy): Eukaryota > Metazoa > Nematoda > Chromadorea > Rhabditida > Rhabditidae > Oscheius > Oscheius sp. MCB. The sequence continues at coordinate 3,994 of JYHL01002617.1, forward strand.
GTTCCTTGTTACAAGAATAGTACAGTTTAATGCAAATCTACAATTTTTGAATTTGTATTATATTTGGACGTACACAACACAACATGTATTTGCAGTTATGGGAATACCTGACAAATCGAACAGTTTGTAATAATTCTAAAAGTCAGAGCTTTGTCTCTGATTACGGTATTACCTAGCATTCTTGCTCATTGCCTGTGAACGTACGTTTTCTAGTACGGTCAATTGTTCTAGTGAGATTTAAGCACCGCTATCACAGTGTTTCGGCGCTTCTTCTCGGGGCAGGAGTGTCGCCGATATTGGGTTCCCAAGATCGGCATAGGCCGCTTCCGGCCCATCTGGCTCCCAAGGATAATTTAGGATACGGTAGCATTATTTGCGTAGACAGTGATCGAAAAGGGCGCCGCCCGTCGGCTACGTACGGCCGGCTTGCGTCACTCACCCTCGCTGCGCTAGCGCTGAGCGGCGGTTTATCCGTTTTGTACGTGAGTATCGCCGTTTATACGGTGGAGAATGCTGTTGTGTTGGCCTTGGAAGGTCCTGGGGTATTTTCTGCGTGGTAACCAACTTCTCAGGGTGTTCCAAGGTTTTGGCAGGCTGAGGTCCGGTTATCTGCCTAGGGTTAATAATATCCATCTTAGCTGCCTCTAAGCTGTATGGGTTGCATGCTTAGCATGACTAGTCCTTAGTTCCCTCCGACTATGCCTAATAGTTGGGGTAAAGGGTTCTCTGGGGTAGAATGGGTCAGATCGGTTCTATAACTGATTCTTCAGCCTTCGGATCGCTCTTCCTCTCACTCGGCATGCCGGCCGTTATTCCTGTGCTCTGTTTCACGACTCCTGCTGTAGCTGCGATCAATTCACTGCAGTTCAAGACTTCAAGTCCCTCGTGTACAAGCCGCAACGCCGTGCCGTCGTCAAAACCTCGGAAAGCACCCGTTCCGGTGCCGTTGGTTCTTACTTACCCAGTTTTATATGTTGTTGTAACTCTCGGAGGATCTTTGGCATCTTCTCAGGCTCGATAGCGGGTAAAGTCCTGAATGTAAACCAGGGCTTAAGGGGTTGGCGACATGGTGCATCGGCCATATATGTTTACCCTCCTTCGGGCGGTTGGCGGGGCTTATATACGGTAACTTCGGTTTCCGTGCCGCCACAGCTCGTTGGGTCGTTCTGGCTAGTCCCCTTGCAAGTTTCACCACTGTAACTCGGACAGACTGAACTTCAGGTGTTATTTTTCGGCGGAGGATGTATACTCCGCTAAAAATATGTCTTTTCTGAATTTTTCTCCCTTTTGACGCCTCCTTGGCCGCGTGAGTGTGACAGGGCCCTGTTTTGGCAAGGAGAGGGTGTTTTGGCACAGCAACAGCCGCTGGGCAGAGTGCTATTCCAAGTTTGCTTAAAGCGACTCGATGACCTTTGTGGGGAGAACTTCCTACCGAGAGGCTCCTGATGCAGTAGAGTGTGATCTATTCCTCGCTTAGGCATGCTTTCGGCAAGAAAATCAGGAGTCCGTTAGGGAAGAGCTATAGGATACTTTGTTCTTATAAGGCGACCACTTAACCACGAACCCTATTTCTTCCTGTCCGGGTTCCATCATCTTCCATCACTTTCAACCCGCCTCTGCGGCATTCTTTCTTTGCCAGACCTCTGTCTTCCTTCGACATCAGTTGCGCATCAGACTGATTTTTATTACTCGGTTTCGCGCCTCAGTGAATCTGCCGACTCCAAATCTATCTTTCTCCAACGTTAATATAGGCAGGGCAATCCAGCCCTTTCACAGTTCCACATCCCTGCTAGTAACAAAATTCTTGACATCACCTACGCGAAGCAGCTACACCCGCATAGTGAACGCTGGTCAACCTGTAGATACCCTACGCTGTCGGCCCGCTGAATCATACCTTGACCCAGACGTTCGAAGAAAGCTCCCAGACGCTTGGGGCGCATCCCACTTCTACCGATTTCTAGCACTTCCACAGCTACGAAAATCACAGTTTGTCTCCATGTTCTCTTCCAGAAGAAATCTTATTCCATTCTTTTTTCTCACATCTTTTCTTTACCATTCGAGGCTCCAGCGCCTACCTCTTGCTACCCCTGTTGATAGTGATACCTTCAGATATCTTCTTCACGTCCGCGCAACCGTCGTTTGAACCACTTCACGATGACCCCTTTCTGGACTACCATGAGAGCACTCCACCACCTACTCACGCATTTGACCCTCACATCGAGGAGTGCTTCTACCTGGAATCTCTTCCCACCGCAGATACTAGTAATTCTGTACGAATACCAACACCTTCCCCCTCTATCGAAGAAGCTCTACCTCGAGAACCTTCTACTCGGCTTTGCATGGTCAACTCTTTTCACAGTGAGCCTCAAACGTTATCTAAAGAACTTTGAAGTCTTCACGACTATGTGAAATTACATATTCCACCCATTCACCTCATCCCAACTACTGATGACCGTCTTGAAGTCCTTCGTCATTCTTCAACCAAGATAACCGCAAGGAACATTTCTCATCTGCCGGAGGAGCCGTCTAGTCAAAGACGGAAACAAACCTCCGCTCCCTCACGAAAATCGTCCACGAAACTCGACGTCACGTGTTCTACCAACGGCTGCAAACTCTGTTTTCATCCCAAGTGCAAGGGCTGTAAACGAGCGTTCTGCGCACACTTCAAAAAGATCGGACTAGGAAAGCACATTCCTAAGGAACAACACCATCCTTCAGTCTGCTGTCTCCCGGACTTGCCGAGGAGCACTGAGCTCATCGAAAGTAACCCACTTCACTACCAGAGTGAACTATGCACCGCCGCCCTCCCTTCCGCCCACTTCAACTATCCCCTTCCGGAACGTCGCATAATGCAATATTTTGACGCGCCCTTCCATAGCTCTCCGGCACGATTCCGTGCTTGAGAGTCGCGCTGAAAACCTTCGCAGAAAACATTTTCGCGCAGGCTCCCTAGTGGAGCTTCCCAATACCTACAAGAGACGATAGGACAAATAAGTGGTGGCCAGACACTTGTGAGCCCGGTCTCAGACCACATTCCTTCGCCGAAAGGAGTGAAATATGACTTATGCCGCTGAGAAATTGGGTTTCGATAGCGTGCCTAGCGGAAACACTCTCTCCCTTCTACAAGTCAAAGTCTGAGGCTTCGAGATGTGGTCGCAACCGTTCTCTACCACACCTCGTTTGAGTATATTCCAGGACTCCTCGGCAGCGTCGGCGTTTCCCTCGTCAAGCGTCGCTTCGAGCGGGACACGAGCGAATTCGGGCAGAACTGCCGCTACCAGGCGTTTTTTACTCTTGTCCCTCGCTTTAGGCAACATTCGCTACCTTGGAGTCTTCCTTATTCAATCTTACGATTTTATTTGGCTTCTCCCCGATTTGTTACGTTTGAGGGTGAAATTTTTCCGTTTTATGGTCATTTTGGCTATTCTGTCATTCGAGCGCGTTTACGGCGAAGGGTGAAGGATCGTACCGATTACGGTACCCCCACGGGTAGTGTCAGCGCAGTGGACGCAAAATTCCAAAATCCTTTCATTTTTCCCATTCCTGTATTATTGCGTTACTTCTATGGTTTCTCGACTACAGAGTTGTTTTCCTCGATTTATGACTAAATATGGTGTTTTTTCAGACTCCGCTCGCGTTAGGAATAACTTCTGACCCCGTTGGTGGTGGGGAAAGATGGGAGATCGCTGGCCAGGCGACCCCCCCCCCCCGAGGCAAGCAGCAGCCGGAGACTACTGGACAGGCCACATGTTCCGGTGGGCGCGCTCTAGCGCTGTAAACTATTCTAAGAATAGAAGTGCTGGCTTCTAAAGCCAACGCTCGGAACGAGACGAGTTCAGACTTCGCTGAGACATTTTCATTTCAAAATTACCTATTTTTTGGTTTAAAAGCTTTGATTTAGAGCAGGCGATCGAGACTGACACTTTTCGGGAAAGGAGTGTCAGATTCTCAGCAATTTTTTCTTCATCAAAAAATCCCAAAACCTCTCAAAAATCGGCAGTTTTATGTTGGGATTCGGGTAGTATGGCCACAACAGCAATTAGGTCATTTTTTCCGTATCTTTCACGCAAAGCTATCGCTTTTTCCATCAACTTTTGCTTATCTCTGTCGAGTGGTACCTCTGATGTAATCTACGTTGAATTTATTTTGAAAACAGAGAAAATTACGATCTGAGACCGTACAAATACCGAAGGAGGGTTCCTGCCCCCCCCCCCCTCGTTAGGAGTCTGCCACCCCGTCGACATTGGGCCATGGCTTCACCGGCTATACCTCCTCGGAAGGCACTCCGCCGCCTTCTTCTCCCAGTGTGGTGCGCCCCGAATCGGAGAGCCAGAATGTTACGCAGCGTTCGGTGCCTCAGCCCAGGAGGAACGCCACTTCTACCAACAGCCCAGGCCCATCGATTGGGTAGGTTGTTAGGGTGTTTTGGAGTATTGATTGCTACTATTTCAGTTCACCAACCCCAATGTCGTCAACCGTGTGCAGTCCACCGGCGAGGACAACAGCTCCGCGTTGCTGTTGCGCCCGTTTCGAGTCGAGCTCTGGAGGCCCAATGCCTAAGCAGACAAGATTCTTGTGGGTACAAACAGGTCATTGATGACACCCCTACTACAAGATCATCACTCCCTCGAAACGCCAAGCGATCCAAAATGCATTCATAAAGTGGCAAAACACCCTAGGGGAGAGTGCGCAACAAGTTCTTCGCCTGCCGAGTTGTTCGACGTCGTCTATACCGGGCACCTGCCTGATGGAGGAAGTCACCATGAAGGCCAAGTACACCCTGCTCAAGATGGAGAGACCCCAGGACACTCCTCGGAAAGAGCGCTGCCCGGAGATCTTCGACAAAGCCACCTCCAGGAGTCACAACAAAGACAAGGTGGGTCTTCTTCTACCAAATCTTTAGTCATCGTACTTTGGATTTAAATCTGACAGACAGCGGCTCCGGATAATGATCCCCAGTGTCTGCATACCGTACGCATTCGGTTTGATCACCAGTTCCCTATAAACGAAAGGGATTCTTATGCAAACAGCTAACCGCAGTTTTAGGCTAAATTTGCCAAGACGCCTTGCAAAACTAAGAAGGAAGAAGCGGAGTCTCCCTACCCTCGGAATGATAGCTTCAAGAGGGCATTCCCTCCTTCTGGCAGCCGTCGTCAAGATGTTGTTAAGGAGCTCGTCATCCCAAGAACAAGAATCCCAAGATGCGTAAAAAGATGCTTCTCCAACGTAAGAAAGTTTCCACCCGTGGAAAGCTTTTTTTCATATTTTTCTTTTTCCCTTCACATATGAAGGCATGTTCCTTTGGAAAGTGTTCGTCGACACGACTGAGATTACCTTCAAGCAACTGCATCTGGAACTCCCCCAGCTCGAGTGGCTCTCTGTCATTCCCATTCTCGAAGTGGATGACATCTACAAACCGCTGTTTCCAGGATCAAAAAGGCTCGTTGCATGAGGCTGCCTATGGCGTCGCACTTGGCAAAATCGTCCCCGTAGAGTCCTCTGGAAGAAGGCTCCGTTCATGTTTCACCACTGCATCCAATCGCTCTGCTGCTCAGCCTCGGCACGTCCCCGGCTGATGAAAGGAAAGTGCAAGTGTCTTACGACCTTCTATCCCCTGCGCAGCGGATTCCTCGACCATAACTCGTACATGTGCTACTTTAAGCCGTCGGATAGAAACCGCCTAGCCTTCCGCCTGCTCCTCTGCAGGGCTTGTGTGCGCCTCTGGGGCATTTCATCGTCACCCTCGGCAAGCTTCGTGGCTCCAAGAATGTACCTGGAGTCGCCCGGTCTGCAGCGAGAGTCTCATCGTCAAACTGCTGACTTCAAGAACAATGAGGACCAGTTCCTGGAGTACGTCGCCGACAGCTACGGTCTCGGAAACCACGGGGCTGATCCCTCGGCATATAACCGCAACCCCCGCGGTTCGTTGTCTATGTACATAGAGACGTCGACTCTGTTTTCAGAGGAAGTGGAGACCTTCGGCCTGTGGATCTCCAAGGGCATCAACGAACAACACCACATCTGGGCTGTTCAACGTGCCGATGGAGAGGATCTCAGCTTCACCAGCTGGTCGTATGTCGTCAAGACTGAGAGGGTCGGCTACTCCCGCGGGCGCCATTAGAATCTTGATGCAGTGAGTTGAATCTAAAACATGGGTGGGATTTTTTTTTTTGCGAAAGTAACCTCTCGCTAGTTAGGATAAATCTCGCGTAGAGTTTACGTTTTCGTTCTAAAAACCTGAAAGCTCGCTTTAATCTTTACATGAGACCACCCGGTATTCCAGACGGGTGGTCAATCTCTCTCTTTGACCGATATTTCGGAGAGTAGGCAGTTGACACTAGTTACTGTTTTCTGCTGAGTTTGCGGGCAATTTGTGCGTTGTTCGGCCCACTTGGTTAAGGGTTTCTTCCGAAACCATGCCTCTAATAACAGAGATACACATACTTCCATAGAATACGGTATTTGCTAACTGTTCTGCGTTGTTAGCCCTGACAATTGAGCGGTTGTTAGGTTAAAAAATTATCATCAAAAAATGTGGTGATTACATGGGATGCCAGCTTCCGTCGTCTTCGAGGAGCTTTCGCGCACAGCTCAGCGCAAGAAGAAGACGGATGATCACCTCGTCGGACTAATTCTCAAGTCCCAGACCTTAAAGCTCCCCAGTGCCAAGGAGTATTTCGACCAGTATCCGGAGCTGAAGGGCCAGAAGTTCGACTACACGGCCGTCGACCGATGCGCATGCCCAACGCCTCTGATGCTGAGATAGCGTAGATGGTCTGGAAGCTCCAAACGGCCACTCATCCCCGACTTCACGGCCTGAGGAACGCCTGCACGATGTTCTTCTGATGTCTCCTGCTCTAACACCTGCTTCTGTCAGTTTTAGCCCAGTAGGTAAAAACGTTAATCTCAAAAGAGGCTTTGTCCCAATCACAACCAGCCTTATAATTTCTCTCTCAAGCTTATCGTTAGGTCTTACTCTTACATTACGTATGATGAGACTCTGTTTTGAGAAAAACCAAAACTAACATAAGATCTCCCTCCATCGGGAAACAGGTAAACATGGCCTGGAAGAGCTCCGTGATGGGGCAGTCCATCTTGCGAAACTAAAAAAACAAAAAAAATTAAACACAAAACACCACCCAACGTTTGGCACGACATTTCTGACTCGTTGAAGGCGAAACGTGGTCTGAAGCACGTCTTCACGGAACTTCTTGAACTAAAAAAACAATTACCCAGGTTAGAAAATTTACAAACCTGGTGGAATTGCAAGTTAAATGAATCAACCAGTTGGTTCAGTTTCTTGCTCGTCGAGTCCCTGTCCAATAACAATCTCAGACACGTCTTCTGAGCCTGAAATATCTATAAAATAACAAAACGCTATGGTGT
>JYHL01002630.1:0-13145 GCA_000934875.1 Oscheius sp. MCB
CAGTGCATTGGTTTTCGAAAAATTTACTTTTCGACCGCTCGTTTTAAGCGTAATTAAATGATGAATCGATTGAGTATGGTCGCTATTCTCGCATTTGATATATGAAACTGTGGCGGTCGAAAAACCTGATTTTTTGAAACCTTTTCAAAGTTTTTGGCATTTTTCTATTGAATGAGCCCGAATAGACTATTTTAGCTTAACTTTGAAGCGAGATATGAAATTACATATGAGCGTTCCATTGTTTCACTGTGGAAAATAAACTTGTAAATCTAAAGCGATTTTTCGACTTAATTGGTCCCTGGTAGCTCCCAGTTAACATTACAGTTCAATAGGAGACAATTTTTTTTCAATCTGTCCGGGGGGTGGCCATGCCGCTCGATCGTATGAGAAAACGTCTATTAAGTACTGAAAAACATCAAAAGATTACACAACTGAACTTTTCTAATTGTGATTACTTTTTTGATTTTCTATTGAAATTCAGTTTTGTGGTGTTGTTTATAGCATGTTATTCACTTTAAGATGCCAGGGTCATAGAAGACAGAGGGATGAAAAAGCAAACAACACGTTTCATGAGCAACGCCATGCCACGTTTCATGCCACGGCATTAACACAAAAAAGCTTTCATGGAAGACCGTGCATCAAAGGAACCAGAAATGTCAAAAATGCAGAGTGGTAACGTGACAGAAAAACGAGTTCAGTAGCCGGAAAAGAGGCGCAAAAACCTTCTGAGATAAATTCATCATCAGATTGTCCATTTTGAACAAAAACCACTAAGATCAAGAAATGGCACAGTTAGATTAAACCATACCCGTTGCTCATTAAACATGTAATAGGGGCGTCACCGGATGACTGGGAAAACACCTGCGTTCCCGCAAACTCTCAAGCTTATTTGATGTGCAGGTTGTCGAAACTTTTGGAAAGGACGTTGGATGAGGAGTGTATTTCACGTTTTGGCACACTCGCGACAGATTGCTATCATGAAAATCGGCGGGCATAATGTCGACAGCGACTGATTGACACCGTAGCAAAGTTGCAGCGTTCTCGCTTACAAATCTGGCGACAAGGGTTCAAATCCGAAATACAACAATGGTAACGCTTTGGTAAGTGTCAAAGAAAAAAAGTTAGATAAATACTTGAAAAATACAAAAAAAAATTCTTCATTTTCCGAAAGAGGAAAATTGTGGAGATAACAAAATCTTACTGAGACATACTCTTAAGTGCTAAATTTTCTATTTTTACATTTGTTTTTAAAAGGGTTTAAAAAAACAACTGTGTAAATAAATACTGGTTTATTTCGCATTCCTACCACCGCTTCTAAAACGCATAAACGATCAAATCGTCGACCAGTGGAATGGAAGCGTTGACGAGCCCACCAATTCCTCCATTCTTCACGACACTTTGCTGGAACTTTACACTGTCCGCAGGAAGCAGGGTCCTAAAACCAATTGTTTTTCTACGAACTTACATTAAGCATATGTTATTCCGTAAACTCACATTATATCGGATAGAGTATTTAAGGAAGGCCACGGCTGCACCTGGGTAATATCGAACGGTTGGTTCTGGGCCGCCAGGGCCTGCTAAGCTAGACTGTGGATTGCAGTGGCTAAAATTTCAGTTATGACCTTAAGGCCTTATTTACCGCTGCTAGCTAAATCAGCTTCGGTGACAGGGTAATTCATAAGGTTAGTGATTCCGGCAGAAAGTTTGGCGAAAGTAAGATCCAAGACTGGAATTGCTTCCTAAACGAGACGTTTTGGGGTTTTTAAAAACACTTTACCGAAGCGGTCTCGATAATCGTCTGACTAGCAGTCAGGCCGTTGTGGAAATCTTCCACAACGGAAGTTTGCTGAAAGAGTAAGTTTTTATGGTTGTAAAGGGTCTCACAGCGGAGAGAAGGGCAGGAAGAGCGAGAAGGAGAAGGCACTTTATCGTTGATGGAAGTAGAACTTGTTACCATTATATAGTAATAGGTATGTCTTTCAATTATGTAACCAGGACGGATGTGTTTGTGTAAACAGGATTTGCATAGTAGTTATTGGGGAAAACAGCTGCAGGTTCTTATCGAATAGTTGCTTAGGTGGTCTATGCTTCGCTAAAGCCTACAACGAAACAAAAACTAGTTCAAATCGTTTGACTTTGCTGCAGAAGAACAGTACGTTTACCAATTTGGTAGCCTTGAAAACCAGTTTAACAAGACTTTCATAAGCTGTAATATCTGAGAACACTTTGATTTGTAAGATAGCAATTCAGAACATCATTTCAACTGATTCACTTGTTGGTCACAAAGTCTTTCAAGCTCTATGTATAGATCTTGCCAGATTGGAATCAGACCTGACCTATACTCCGTTGCATACGTATATATAGTCGTCGCCAAAACTACTTTGGTAGAAGATAGAGCGTTGTTCCACTGTTTCAGATATGTTTTGCGGGGTTAAGCGATGAACATCGGATACTCAGGAAAACGTTAACAGCCAAATCAGCTCAAGTAGAGTTGGCTAGGAGTATATTCACCCCAATATACATTTAATTTATTTTAAATTATGCAAATTTAGGTATTTTTCGGAAACTTGAAAATGAAAGGAGATTCTTGTACTGGATACCTAGCTGAAGTCAAAATTTTCTCATTTTTAAGTTCCAGAAAATTTTCACGAATTTTCACAATTTGCTTAAAAAAACATGCCTAATTCTTATGCAACGAAGTGTAATTCGCTTAAGTTGTTTGTTTGCAACGTTTCACAAAAAAGAATTACATTGCTGATAAAAAAGAAAGATTAATATTTCCACTAAAAATTTCCCCCCATATATACATTGAAAGCTAAGTTTCCTTACCTTTAGAATCCTCTATTTCCTTCTTTGCAAAAAAATGTAGAGTACGCAAAAGAAAAGAGAAAACCAAAATAAAATTTTGAAAAAAAAGAGTTCGTGTCGTCATTTTGAATTATCGAAACACGGCTGGTAAGAATTTCAGGGTTTTTAAATCACACCCGCACCGGCCAGTTAAAATCGCGTTGAAAAAAACATTTTAAAACTTTTCAAACTTAAATCAGTAAGATTTTCCAAGTATAACTTTAGCATATACATATTAATCAACACCAGTCTTGCAAGCAGAAAATTTCTCTGAAGAGTGAGAGGCCTGGTCATGGCGGTGAGAGTTTCAGAGGGTGGTTCAGGGTTTTTCAGCTATTGGACCGTAATAGGCCAAGAAGAGATCACACTTTTCCGGTCTGCCCAGTGCTCTGGGTATCAGTGGCAAAGAACAAATTCCCACCTTTTGATCTACCCCGTTTCAATGATCAGCACCAATATTTGCATAGCCACGTGTGTCCACATCATTGTAACTCACCCCTGCACCCATTTTAAGCCATTGAAATTTGCCTTTTCTTACCACTAGTCATGTCTTCCCAGCAAACTACAGGATTTTCTCCACCTGCTTACCAACCACCACCCCTTTATCAACCACAACCTGCTGCACAAACAGCACCTTGTTCTACTGACAATAATGATCGTCGCGCACACATGCGAAAAAGCATATTTGTTCACATGCTTCCGCACAACTTAGCTCTAAGGATGATGATGCGTACGATTAATAATAATTGAATAATTCAACGGCAAAGGGTTTAGGTCGTCGTGAACGTCGCAGAAATGAAGTTGTGGTAAACCAAGTTCATCAAAACTGAAGGTCAACTTCTGAACGTGAATATAGTAAAATGTTTTTGAAGCTTATTCTTTGTGGGTTATGATTGCAACGAAAAGACTTAAAGAACAACAAAAGTCCGTGATTGTGTGTTTGAGTGATTTGTGAGTGAGTGTTCATATAGTATGGAGGGAAATGATACTATGTAGAAACCAGCCTCACATGGTCAAACACTTTTCAGTGTTTACGATGTTTTACTGAAGCTACACAAATCTGTCTTTTTATTCGTTATTCACATTATTCACATTAAAATTGCAATTTATAAAATTGGAGCAAAGAAACAATACGATTGCTCCACAGCAAGAGTGGTTCACTGTCGATCCGACGCCGGCAACGTCAAAAATATGGAGAAAGAAAATTTCTTATTGACTGGGCGGAACAAATGTGTCTCTAGAGCCACTAATGTTTAAAAAAAACAACTGAGGCAAAAAATTATGCCGGCGAGGGATCAAACTGAGGAAACTACATATTTCAACTATGATCTCGTAGCCAATCGGCCATGAAAAATAATAAAATATTGTCTTGAGTAGTTCGAATTCTCAAAAATATTGGTTTTGCACATTAAGAAAGAACGAGGATTATAGCAAAATTGATGCAAAAAATAATAACTTTGAGCGAGTTACTTTAAAAATATCTTTAATAAAAACACTTTTTATGCACGGATGTATTTTTTAATGTCTCAGTATCTGTTTTTGTAAACAAATATGTAGAGAAAGAACATTACAACTTCAACGTCAACTGAAAATTTATTAAACAATTGGAGACACGAAAATATTAGATTATTAGGTAATCAATTATGGTGGTTCAAAACTGTTTCCAAACTTTTGGTGCATTCTATTGCCATCTATGCTAGGAAACTAACAACCCACACAAAAACTCTATTTCCGGTAGGTATGTTTGTCTATTATTGTTTTTGTCCAAAAAGCCATATTCACATCCATTATGTTAATTTAATTCCCCACGCACCGTGTATAAAAGGATTGATAGAGTCATGTTTGCACCAAGTCATGAAGCTCATACTACTTCTTCTTCCTGCTATTGTGGCCTCTGTAAATTGAAAGTTACAATTGTTTTGAAATCGAAATTTCAGAAATCTATTTTCGGAATCTCTGATGATCTCCGTGGAGTCCTCCTGGATACTGTAACCATTGTTAGAAACATTAAGGCAACTTCAAAACTGAAAACTAACCTTAGGACCGTTTGCAGGAACAATTCTCTTCAATCGAGACCCTCATTAAGGATGTGGAAAACGGTGTTATTCACCTTTACTACTGGGGCACTCAAGATGAAGATATTGAAAGTTGTGGTAACATTGTTTACAAAACTATGCAAAATAGGATTTTTTTTAGCTACAGCCATTTTAGACCTGGAAGAGTTGATTGAGGAGAAAAAGGAGATACCCGTTGCTAAAAGCGAAGTGAACCTTTCCGCAATAACGAAGGTGTTAAATACCCTAAGGTAAACATAAACCCTACCATTAACCCTACTCTTTGCCTGAAATCAATCCTTAGCATTTGTCTTCAACTTAACCTCATCCTTACCATTAGCCTTATCCTTAACTCAATCTGAAACTCAACCTAGCTCTTAACCTTCACCTTAACAAATTTTAACCTTAAACTAAAAGACATGAAATACCTTCTTAAATTAAAAGGCGTTAATGACCTTAAGGTAAACATTTACTCTAGCTTTGACCCTGAACATTACCTTGAAACAAATTTTATCCTTAACCTTTCCTTAACCTTTGCCATATCATTAATCTCAATTTCATCCTACCCCAGAATTTTAATATTAACCATAACCAGCTCTACCCTTAAGATAAGCATAAACCTTATCGTTTGCATGACCCTTCTCACCGACAAGTCTTACTTTGACACCAAGGGCCGCATCGGAAGCCTTGTTTCCCAAGTGGTGCCGAAGATCGACGAATTGGTTCATCTTGCGTACCCTGATAGTTGAAACCCCTAAGCATCTTCAAGGTGTAGTAGCCTTGCAAAATCTAGAAGAATAAAGAAATTTTGCAATGTTCTCGGAAGAGGGAGAGGCTGAACGACAAAATTATTATCGCAAAGGCATTGACTTTATTATGCAACATTCGAAAGAAATTTGAGAATTTCGCAATGAGTATTGATGACCACTATAACTGTAATATTATAAGTCGTCATCGTCACAAATGCATGCCCAGCAGACTTTACAGAAGATGTCAGAAATCTGGCCCAAGAGCGTTGCACAACAGATTCCAATAATAGCATCTTCATTGAAACCAGGATCAGTAGAGACGCTGAAATTGCTGAAATTGTAAGAAATGAAATTCAAAACATATACAGCAGCTAGGCAGAGACTGGGACAGGAACAAAGACAGGGACAAGAGACACAGACAGAGGAGTAACCTTTTGCTCTTCTTGTCCTCAATTCTTGTACATATTTACCAATGTCAATATTTACTCAGTCGATCCAAGATGTTAAAGAATACCTGTTTTCCTGAGAATTTGTAACACAGAGAAAGAAAGTGGAATATATAAAACGTTTTAATTGTCACAAAATAATGTTTTAAACGTCAATAAAGAACGTTGACTTTGGTAGGATAGAAGGAGAGTCATCATAAATTCCAGAAAGTTTAGTATATTAGTCGTCATCACAAATGCATTCCCAGCAGGTTTTACAGAACCAATCGGTACACTGACCGAAGAAACTGGCGCAACATATTCCGACAACGACATCTTCGTTGAAGCCGGGATCTGCAGATGCGCTAAAACGGATGGAGATATTTCAGAATGAGAAGCAGAAAGTGTTTGACAGGTAACAAAAGATTGTAAGAAAGTATGAACGAGAGACAGAGAAAGAGAGAGAGAGAGAGAGAGAGAGACAAAATAGAATTTACGTAACAAGAACCCACTTTGTTGTTTCCTTTGGAGCGTCAGTGGGGGCATCAGCTGGTGCCCCTGGTTGAATAGTATAGGGTGGTGGTGCCTAAATAAAATTCTCTTGGGCAAAATTAAGAAGAGAAGGCTTGCCTGAGAACTGCTCATTGTGGAGAGAAGAAGAATACTGAATACGCGGAGCCCGGGCTCCTATGTCGGTGTGGTTTATTTGTCGTGTCGTAATGGCAGAAGGGCGCTCTGTGTCACAAAACCTGTGCAGATTTTCTGCGTGCAATTGAAAATTTCTCTTTCTTTCTGTCTCACTCTCATCTCTCTCTATTTCTGTCTCTGTCTCTGTCTCATCTCTCGGTCTGTCTCTATTTCTCTCTCTCTCTCTAAATTCTCAATTTTCAGAATGCAAAGCGTCATCGTCACCTCAATCGTCATTCAGTTCATTTTCTGCGTCCTAGCAATCCTTCTGAACCTACTTCTCCTCTACATCATCTATACAGGCGAAAAACGTGACTTAGGAGCCTACAAGTGGCTTCTTTTCGCATACGCCTTTTTCGAAATCCTATATGCAATCTCAGTTCTTCTGGCTTTTCCGGTAGAAAAAAAGTCATTATTAATGGAATTTTCGAGTTTTCAGATCCACTTCATGTCGGAACACACCTGGATTGTCTTCAGTTTCATCAGCCCCTTCATCGACACACCAATTTCCTTCTTCGGCAGTGCGCTCTACTGCTTCTTCTACGAAGTTTGGATGGCGTTTGTGGTGGTCAACTTTACCTATCGATTTATCAGCGTTTGCAAGTAAGCCCACAATCTTTATTTTCATTAAGACCGATGCTTCAAACAGTTTTGAAAGAGAACACATGGATTTCGAGTAATTATTTGAAAAGTTTCACGACACTTTTAATTGCATTAAATTTAATTACTTCCGTTGAACACATTTTTCTTTCCGCCTTTTTAAAGCTGAGTTGAAGAAGAGCGCACACTGGAACATGGTGGCTTACGGCTCTTGGCACTAATTGTTTATTTTTTCGAACAACGGATAATTTCACGTAATAAAAGTTCTTTCATAGATTCATGGTATCTTTAAATGATTCCAAACGAGCCATAATTAATGACTTCAGTGAGTGTTTTAAAAAGTTATTGTCCGCTTTTTCTAAACATTGGAACGCGTCGAAAAGATAAAAAATAACTTTTTGGCGCATTTTTTGGTATTTTACACATTTTGAAAGACCAAACCGACGCTATATTTTGGGTAGAATATTGTTATGAAAATTGGTCAAAATCGCCAAAAAAAACCTGTTTTCAGACATATTTTTAAGGCTAATTTTTTTCAGAATTGAAATTCAAGGTAGGTCTAAGAATTAAAGTTGCTCAAAATCAAATTTCCTACACAAGTACTAAACACGTTAGTACTTGGGATGATTTTGAAATTTTTAAGGTCCCATTTGCCCTACCGGTACCCGGGACCAAAATCGATATCGACAAACAACCTCCAGCATAAAGTCTACGACAGAACAATTGCTAACGTTGCAAATTTTCCTCACAAAGACAGTATAAAGTATTGATATGATTACAACAAACAATTTATTTTCATAAATGAAATATCATTTTCAGACCATCTCTCGCCGAAAAAATCCACAACTCCATCTTACGAAAACTCTTCTTTGCCCTCCTTCTGCTTATTTTCACAGCGTTGTGTGCGGTCTGTAACCTGTACTTCTGCCTGGCAAATGAGATTACAAAGGTATTTTAATCGAAAAATTAAAAAAAAAATTTTAATAAAATTTGAAAACAAATTTCAGACATTGGAAGCAACCCTGAAACGCGAATTTGGCCTCGACAATCCGAAACAAATCGGCTACATCATTCTTCGTTTACACGTAAGTTTCATTTTGATTTGTTAAGTTATCATTTCATTGAAAAGTGAAGTTCCATTATTTTGCTGTTGAAGAGAAAGTTGGCATTTAGAGTGATTCGATTAGTTAGATGCCTTTTTGAAACAGGTGAACACTAATATGAATATGAAGGTGAATTAAATACTGTGTATTCAGAAAATACAGTATATTTGATACGCAGCCAAAGGCTAGTAGCGAAATAATTTTTTAGGACAAACACGGCCACCCCTCCCTACCCGGAATCGGAGCTACAGTAATGCATTTGTTTACTGTAGCAGTTTCCGCTGTCGTCATAGCCACTTGTTGCTGGAAGATCTGGGGCCAGATGAAAGCGTGGCAGAGGATCAGAGAAACTCAAAACATGAGGATAGAGAAACAGCTGTTCCGGACTTTGATCATTCAGGTTAGGCTGAAATATTCGAACGTCTGATGTTTCCAAGTAGTCACCCACTTTGGTTTCTGAAACGTTCAGCTATTTCCTGATGCATTCAACTAAGTTGCGCGGTACAATTTCGATAAAACAGTTTGTGCAATCAATTTTTGGAAGATTTTGATTTCGCAATGGTACCTACTTATTTGCACGCGAAAGAAGGGTACGTCGACAGAAATACCCATCACTCCTTCGCTGAAGCAGCGAATCACAATTTATCTGTAGGAACACTTAACACTGGCTTTGTCTTTGCAACAAAAAATAATTATAGCCTATGAAAACAGTCACTTGCGTTTCAATCGATGGACAATGAACTTTGCAAAAAAAAAAGAAATAAAGTTTCAAATAATAATAAAGTAAACTCAATTGAGATTTTGTATTGAACGTGAATTAAAAGTTTCTTTGTTAATTGGAAACAAATACAAGAGTGTCAGAAGCAATATGTCTCCCAAAATCAATCAGATAAGATATCAGGTAGGGCCGTGACGTATTCTATCTTCTTTAAAGTTCAAAAATAAAGAGAAAGAGTGAACTGAAAAAAGAAAAAGTAATGCCACAGGTTCAAAACAAGTTACGAATACTAAAGTGAAAACAGGTAACTGATAAAAGGAATTTAGAATTGAAATTCACATAAAAGTTTCCATGTTGTTTAGAAAGAAACACAAGAGCGTCGTCAACAATAATTCTCTTTCGATCTGGTGGTTACTTCATGAAATTTAAAAAAAAAAGCGAACATGATACTATTTAAAATTTTGTGCAGTGTTTATTCCACCGTAGGGCATTGGTACTATTACGGAACCCGTTATTTTCAGTTTCGAACACTTTGCTGAAACAGTGAATTACAAGAGTTTAAAAACCTCAAATTAGCCGTAACAGCGACGTAAAGGTATTAAATAAATTTACGAAAACAGTTAACTGATGTACAACGAAATTAAAAAGAACAACTGAATACTTACTATTAGAAGCAATCATTCCTCGATGATGTAGACCTATAAAAGAAACACATTTTCTAGAAATATTGATTTATTTGTGGAAAAAATTAAAACTACTTATTGGTTGCGATACTCTAGGGTAATTTTCGAAGCAAATAAGAACACTAAATAGGATTTAAAATCATTTTACATCCCCAGAAAGAAGATTGTCTTAAAAAACAGAAAATCGACCAATTAACTTTCCTATTTCGTTTTATGAAAGAAACAGATGAAAACACCGGTTCATGTTCATGAACCTGCATTTTTTCTAAACTTGAAGAGCAAAGTACATAGTAGCAAAAACAATTGGCGCAATTGAGATGCTACACAACGATTTGAAAGGGTTTTAGCCATAAAACGGTACAAAAACCATTTTCTCAACTTGGTTATCATAAGGTGAACTTGGTTTCTAGCAAGTACATGTTAATTTTCCATCTCATTTCAGTATTTCGCTGAAGCAGCGAATTAAAATTTAATCTGCACGAACACTTAAAACTAAGTTGACTTTCCAAGAAATAATTATAACCTATGAAAACAGTCGCTTTCACCGACGGCAAATGAACTTTGCAATGAGAGTCTCAAAAAATATAATTAAAGTAAACTCAATGAACATCTTGAGTTGAACTTATTTTAATAGTTTCTTTGTTTTTTTTGGAAGCAAACACAAAAGGGTCAGGAGCAATAAGTCCAGTTGTCATGGTCAAAGATCAAATTGGAAACTGCTTTTAGTTTCAAAAATTTGCTGAAACCGAGTCTTTCTATTTTATATGAAAAACTGTGAATTCAAGCCAAAAAATAAACACTACTTAACTGGAATGAAAGCGACGTATTGTCTGCGATTTTTCTGTGTTTCATTTCAAACAACAAATTTCAATTGTTTTTACTTCTTCAGCTAGAAATTTTGAATGAAAAAATTGTTGCTCTTAAAACTGCGTAAATGTAACTTCTGTTTCTTGTGCTTTGTTCCCCAAAGTTTATTTTGTGAAAATTTCTCAATTAGATGTTAAAATAGAATAAAATTCAGTTCAAAGTTTCTTTGTTGTTTGAAAACAAACAAAAGATATTCAACAATTAGTCCTCTTTGTGCAAAATAAACAATTTACCATATGCAAATACATTTATGACAAAGTAAGCCCGTTTCTCTTTAAGATCTTACTCTTTGATTCTGAAACGTAGTGTGAAGATCGCATTGCAGTATTTGCTTTTCTTCTAGTTTCATCAATTTTTTGAAACAACAAATTCAATTTAATGTGAATATTCATATGAAATTGCCTTTAAATAAACGGAAAAATTTAAATCTATGCGAAAACAATCAGTTGATGTTTGGCTAATAACTGGAATGGTATAAATAGCAACTGTTCCGTTTTGTGTTCTGGTTCTTTTCAGATTGTTTGTGGTAATGGTCACTTTTAGTGAAGTAGGGCTGTATTGTTAGCCTTCAAGCTGTGTAAAATTTCCGTTTCTGGCTTTGTTTAAACTTCGTTCAATCAGTGATCATATTTTCAAGTAATTACTTATTTCGTTTTTCTTATAGTTTCTAAATGTTCTTGAAACATCGGTGGTATCGAAGTTGCGTGAAATAAAGTTTCTTAGGGGAAAAGATATAATTTTGCTTGCGAGAATTTTTTTATATTTCATTAAATGAAAAAAATTTAATAAGAAAAAAGTGTAGTGAATTGCTTTTCAGCATGCAAATGAGAGTGTACGCAATTCTGCGTGAGACCAAAAATATTCTCCAGTGAATATGATTGTGGAACTGATTTGGGAAGTGTGTTGCTCATATAAGACTTTTTTAAATAATGGAAAAGTATTCCATAACATTATTGAAACGATTAAATATAACTAAAAATTGCACAAAACCTAGCTTGAACGCTAGTCTCAGTTGAAGAAAACATCCAATAAAATAAAACTTTATTGGAGGATCAGAAAGCCCGCGAAACAATAGTCTGCTTCGACGGGATAATCTTACCTCTGCAAAACACTCATTTGCTTTTAGAAAACATTTTTAAAATTAAACTTTGTTCCATGCTTAATTTTATTTTTGAAATTTTCAGACCATAATCCCAGTGTTTCTCTGTCACATCCCTTCTGCGGTCACCCTGACCTACCCCTTCTGGGACGAGGTAGTGATCGGCCCCGCCATCACCTTCTTCTCCGTTTCCACCACTATTCCGAAAGCCCTCGATCCAATGATAGCTCTCTTCTGCATTACGGAGTTTCGGTACCGGATTCGCAGTATTCTGGGTAATTTTTTATTGATTATTCAGTGAAAATTGATTTTAGGACTTAAAACCACTGCTGCTGATCGAACTTTAGATACGTCCACATTTGCAACAACGACTGTTATCTGAGTGCTTCGAAAATCATGTACTTGGTTTAGAAAGTAGATTTTTCATAATAAAAATTCATTAAAAACTGTTATTTACAAACTATTTACAATCAATCGATATCTACTACGACATATAGCAGAAGCCTTCTGGAGAAATCCCGGATACGGTAACATTCCTAAATGGTCCGCAACAGTGCGTGGCACCGAAAGTACTAGCTGCTTCTTCTGTAGCGGAGCGGAACCATTGAAGGTAGCAGGGAGGAGCCATTTCAGAGGAGAAGAGCTGAAATGTTAAAGTTGTTTAAATTATCAGCACAACCTTTTACATTTTTTTAAACGAAAAACAGAAGATTGCGTTAAAAATGCATTTTTTGGATGATCAAAACTTAAAGTCATTGTTTTTAATGAGCGTTTGGTAAATATCAATAATTATCAAAATATGCGTGTGAAATAGAAAATGTGTGTCTATACTATTCAGCATTCCCCTTAATTTAGAAAAAGCCGTGAGAAAAAAAATTGCTTGGAAAAATTATATTTTCTAAGTCAAGTCCGCTGGAAATCTTTTTGTTCCAAATTTTGGGAATTTCGAAACATGCGCATAAAATTAAGGAATATTTGGCAAAAGATGACAACATTTAAACGAGAAACGCCATTTGAGCGAAAGTATGAGATTCATGAAATATCAATGAAAAAAAGACGGCTTTCTTATGTAAGGATTAAATTTTATACTTTGAAAGGCTGAGAGCCCAATAATAGTTTGGTGCAGAAATATAAACATTTTGAGAAAAAACTGAAACATACGCCGAAATTTTTTTCACTTTAGATATTAAAAATATTAACAAAAGAAACTGCGTCAAAAAATGTTCGAAATACTTTTTATAATGATTTTTACATTATTATTGTTCTTTTTTTTTTAAAGAAAATTTACCGCAAAAGGCAATTTGTACATATAC
>JYHL01002635.1:0-11968 GCA_000934875.1 Oscheius sp. MCB
CCAAATTCTGAAACGTTTGGACACATCGCGCCGTGACCCATTCAATCCGGCGGATTTCCCTGGCACTTTGCCAAGGACATCGGCTACTGCCGCTCGGGACACAACGTGTCGCCCTGGAGTGGAGCAGGTTGGAATCTGGATGGTGGACCGGGCCATTCCCGAACGCGTCCACGATTTTTCTGTTGCACGTTCGACCAGCAATCCAGAAGTTTCGATTATTCTCATTCTACGCACAGTTGTGATTCTGGGTGATCCAGCTAACTCTATGAACATCTCTAACTGCCCTTCTAGTTACAAAATCAAACCGGGTTTATTGAAACGAGCACCCGAGTGTATTAAGTGAATAGTACAGTGAAAGGCAATAAAATGCACGCATAAAGCTAAGGAAACCGGTGGAAATTAGATCATCAGTGCCTGCATTGGCGGAAGTCGACGAGGTCTTCGCGGCCTCCGAGAGCGGATGAAATGCAGGGGATGGAGGTGTTGAAGCGGCCCTGGCTAGCCTAAAATACAATTTTATGTTGATTATGACAGAGTTTACCTTTCTGAACTTCTTGAAGTTGGCTCCTCCTTGAGTTGTATTGGCAGAGGGCAGGTAGGCGGAGACTGAGATGTCCCTGGAGGAATCGAAGGTGCGGGAGAGATCGACGAATTTTATCATCTGCGTCTGAAAAAAGGCGAGATTACCCTCTCTCACTCCTCATTCTCTCTCTCGCTCTCTCCTCACCATGTTCTCCACCACTTTGGCCACATCCTTCTCCTTGATCGCCTTGCGGGGCTTCTCCTCCTCCTCAGTCTCGTCCTCATCGTACTTCTTACCGCTTGAAACGCACGAAAAATCGAAATTCTGAAAGTATAATCTGCTCCGACCTAACTAATCGATAGGTACATCATTAATTTCAAATTGATCCGACTTGTCATCGTCGTGTCGGCCAGCAAGGCTGCTCGCGCTCCTCTTCGGTTCGGCTACCTGGAAACAAGGAATTATGCAACATCTTTCCCCAAAGAACTCAGATAAGCCCCCCCAAGCTTCGTAAGTGAGCCTGGCTGAGTATCCAACATTTTTCTCTGGGCTAAATTCTCGAGTGAGAGGAGAGGGGGCTGAACTGAAACAACCCCCCTTCAAGTTATAAAGGTACGCCCCTGCCGTCAATCCGTGGGGGGCTTACTTCCACTTCAACAAGAAAATTGTGATGTGTCGGGGTTTTCCCACCTTTCCCTTGGTTCTAGTAGCTCTCGGTTTGGCCTGCGAACTGCCGAAAGCCGATCCCTTCTTAGAAGAACGAGTAGACGGAGTGGGAACGGCGAAGGAAGGCTCTTAAAACACAAGTTTCTGGAAATCACAACCCGAACTGACCAGGAGCTGGTTCGAATTCCTGAATCGGAGCCAGACGGAAGCTCTTCTCAGCAGAAGTGGGAGGCACTGGCAGGGGATTCTTTGGCTGATTGGCCTGAAAGTATAAGAGTTGGGAGCATAAAGGAAGAGGTGTTACAGTTTGGAAGATGGAAGATTTCTTCTTTCGTCCTTTAGCTTGGGTAGGGGCGGGAGTCACTTCTCCGGGAAGGCGTTGGGTACTGAAAAGGGAGGAATTAGGTAATTTCCTCTTGGTTTTTATTTGACCAATTTTATTTCAAGCCCAGGGTTGGTATCGGGCCGGTCCCCACGACTTTGGCTTAAACTCTGCGTCTTACACGGCGCCGGGGTCAACAAATGGCTCAGCCCGGGAAAGTTAAAATTTTGAATTTCGACAGAGATTTTGAATTTTTTTTGTACTCCCGTGCGGTGATCTCCGTTGAGCCCGGGGCCATGTACGACCCAGTTACCGCCGGAGCCGTGAGGGCAGGTCCGATGCCAGCCATGGAAGGCCCTGTCCGACCCGGTTCAAGCCGGACCTAATTTATAAGATAGCCTTCTCACGAATACTGTACCTGTGAGCGAGTGGCTGGAAATCCATCTGCGAGTTCACCTCCTTCCACAAATCCGTCTTGTTCTCCTCCTCATCACCATGCATCCTGTAACAGAATTTCTCCAAAACATACAGTAACCCTACATAATGTCCTCGTCTTCCTGTGAACTGGCGACCACTTCTCCGTCCTTCGGTTGGGTGACTCCTCCCGCCATCTGGGAAGGCGCCGTCTCCATGCACAACGGCGTCTCAGGAGGCAGTCGACGACCAGAGCTGGTCTGGGCAGCGAAAAGCGATAACTTCTTCTTTTTGGGCTGAGGAGGCAGGATTTGGATGTCGTCGTCGGAGAACTGAGAATCCTTGACGAAAGAGTCCCTGGCGGCGAGGGTTTGGCTCTTGCCACCCATTTGGCTGAAAGACCTTGTAAGGGGAAGAGGTACTGTGGCCTGACCTCAAGGGAGTCTCAGCTGCGAGGACTTGCGAAGGGCGCGGGGTGAAGAAATCGGACATCTGGAACGAAGGAAGTATCATGGTTCCGATTTCCCCTCGGTCTCCCTACGGCGAATGAGTTGAGCAGATTATAATTGTTAATTCAGAAGAACCTCAACAGTTAACCCCACGAATGCCGCTAATGTGCTAGGCGGAGAATCCTTTTCGCCAGTGGAGAAACACTGCCGGACGTCCTTGGCACGACGGGTCCCAGAATTCAGCTGTTGAATTGGGTGAAAACGGCTGTCAAAAGCCAAATTCTGCAACGTTTAGGCACATCATGTTGGAACCCATTCAATCCGGGAGATTTCCCAGGCGTTTTTACAAGGACGTCGGCTACCGCCGCTCGGATCACACCGTGAATCATACTTGGCCAAAGTAACTCCGGATTAGAGCTTGTGGGCCTATCTGAATATCAGTTTTAAAGAAATTGAAGTTCAGGAACGCTGTAGGTCTCAATTATTTCATACAAGATATTTTTTCTGTCAGAGCTGACGATGTCACGTGTTCGAAATTTATAAACCCTCCCCACTCCCCCGGAAAAACGACCGTCACTGTGTGTCCGAGCGGCAGCAGCCGGCGTCCAGGGATATCGGCCGGATTGAAGGGGTACCGACATGACGTGTCCGCAAGTTCGGGAATTTGGCTGTTGACAGTCTCTGTCAACCACTATCAACAGCTGAATTATGGGGCCATCGTGTCAGGAGCATTAAAATCCGATCTATTAACTGGCATTCTTCCAAGGACGTCCGACAGTGTTTCTCTACTGCCGAAAGTGAGATTGCGGATGCACCGTGAGTGGGTTCATACTCTAAACATCCAAAACACAAACTAGTTTATAAAAAAATCCACCAACCATGCGTTGTGAACCAGCGGAGGGAGCGGGTCTGTTCGGTTTCGTACTGCTGAAGGAGGCTTCGCTGGAAGTTCGCTTCATGCCAGCATCAGGCTGAATTCCCAACTCTACATAAAAAAGAGGACAAGCGGTACCTTAACTTTCTGTGGGAAAATGATGTTGAATTGGTACTGTCCAATGTGGAAGCTATCCCCGTCCTTGAGTTCAGTGGAGGCATTCGTCACGGGGCAGCCCTTCACAACGCTGCCGTACGAGCTGGAGTCTGTCAGACGAAGCTCATTCTACAAAACTCCAGTTTAACCAACAAGGCGGAGCACAACCTCGGAAATCCATTCGAGTTTCGCGTGAATACGGGAAACTCCCTGGGCCTGGACGGGCAAAACGATCTGGCATAACTTGGGATGACGGCCAATTGACAGCTCTGCTCCAAGAGAAACTAGCGCGGACTCAACTAAACCAAAGCTGAACTTCAATGTAAACTTTATAAACCTCCAGTTTCCTCGCACCTCACAATTACGCTCATCGCATCCCCTAAACGCAATTGACATGTCACCACAGACAAACCAGCATTGCGATACCCTTGGACCAAAACTCGAATACAGAAAAGAAAGGAAATAAGTGGTAACAATTTATTCAGGAGGTGCCCTTCAACAGAAACAAAGGAATTCCTGATTTAGAACTGGATGACCTGTCCGCGGGCCTTCTTCTGTCCTCCCAACTCGAAGTGCTTGCACCTGAAAAAAGTAAATAAGTAAAAGAAAAAAAAAGCATATTGTTGGATTGACAAAGGGCACCACCGGTAGGTGGCCGTATGTTGTGAGACCTTTTATGGTCAAGAATGTTTCGTAGAACGTATTGCATATTGGAGGCAAAAGCTCCCCAAAATCAAGGAAGACATGTTCAAACATGGTCTCACAACGAACGACAAAATCCGGTAGATTCCCAAATATCTCCAAATTGCTAAAAAAAAAAAAAACCTCTTGATGGCGAGCTGCTTCTTGTGCTTGCAGTCAGTGCACTCCATACGAAGAACGATCTTCTTCGTGGTCTTGGCCTTCTTCCTGAAGATGGGCTTGGTCTGACCTCCGAATCCGGACTGTTTGCGGTCGTAACGTCTACGTCCTGCAAATACAAAATCAGATTTTATAACATACAATAAGTGGAAGAATAATTTTTTTGATTACTTGTCGACCGGACATGAATCCAATAGAAAACATTTTCCACCGGGGATTAAACCGGACCTTCATTCTTGCCTCTGGGGGATTTAGTATGTCAGCGTAAGCCGCAACCTTGCCCAGACCCCAGGGCGAATAACACATGATAATTAAGGAAAAAAAGTAAGAGCACTCACCCTGAGCGAAGGTAGACTCCTTTCCCTTCTTGTACTGGGTAACCTTGTGGTTGGTGTGCTTACGGCACTTGCCGTTGCAGAAGGTCTTACGGGCCTTAGGTACGTTGACCATATTACCTGGAAAAGAAGGATTGTGAAATTCATAACAAATAAGACACAAATTAAGAGAAATAATTTAAAGAGGACAATTCTGCTAGCACTTTCACGGGTAGAGGAACGCGGCAAGCTCTCAATTTCATTTTTGCGACTGTTAAACCTCTGGATATAAATATTACACGCTCCAACTAATTACAAATCAATATAAATACGTTTTTCTTCAGCATTTCAGGAAAAAATTGACATGGAAACGCCTAAAATTCCGCAAAAACAAGCTAAAAAAGAAAAGAATTTTAGGAATAGAGCTCTGGGAGGAGAAAACGGAGTCGAGCGCTGTTTTCGCTGCGAGACCTTTAAGACAGTCCTTTAAACGTTGGCTGTTGGAGGCAACCGCCTGGTTTAAAAAAAACCCCTCTCCGGAAAGGGAAAAACGGAACCTTTTCTTTGTGAAAAATACGAATATTTACGCAAAAATAATTTTTAATAAAATATTTTAATCTAATTTATAATGGTATTAAAATAAATTAACAAAAAATACACTAGAATGTCATGAACTGAGGGGTGCAAATAAAATAAATAAATGCATCCTGTGGAGAAACGCACAAAAAAGCGTAATATTGACTAGTTGAACGCCGAGATTGAGTTATATGCATTGTAATGCCCATTAAAAAGCGTGAGTAGTCCTATAATATATGAAGATAAAGCCGCCGAAAGACTTCGAAGTGCGTTAAACAGTCCACGGAGAGTGGGATTCGGTGAGTTTTCTTGAAGAAAGAAAAAGAAGGAAAACGGTGGCAACTGGGAGACATTGTGGGAGAAATTTCAGTGACGCCCTTTTCAAGAAATTATATGACAGGGCCGGCCTGCCTGTCCCGGACCCCCCATCAAATTTGTCAACAACCGATGAACAACCGGAACCGATGCACATATACAAAATGGTGTAGAGAAAGAAGACAGACGGGGAGAGAGACCGAGACACAGATAGAGAGAGATAGAGACAGAGAAAGAGAGAATGAGAGTGAGAGAGACAAACAAAGAAAGAGAGAGAAGGAGAGAGAGTATGACAGAGAGAAAGGGACGGGAAAAAGAGAGAGAGACAAGAGATACAGAGAGAGAGAGTTAGAGATAGCTACAGAAAGAGAGAAAGAAATAAAGAGAGTGCCAGAGAGTAGCTGACATAGAAAGAGAGAGAGAGAGAGAGAGACACACATACACAGAGAGAGAGAGAGAGAGAGAGAGAGAGAGAGAGAGAAGAGAGAGAGAGAGAGAAAATGAAACAAAGAGAGAGTGTGTGACAGAGTGAAAGTGACTGAGAAGAACGGAGTCCGAGAAAGACACAAAGACAAAGATAGAGTAAGATAGAAAGAGTGAGGGAGGAGAGAGAGGAAGCTAGAGAGAGAGTTAGAGAGATACAGAATGAGAGAGATAGTGAGAGAGATACGGATAGAGATACAAAGAGAAAGAAAGAGAGAACTTGGCATATCATCCGGTTTTACCTCAGAACCTCTCGTCACTCCGTTTTTCCTCATTTCGTGACCTCCGAGAGACCACTTGCCCTGCTGACTCACAATCAGCTCCCTCCGGAGCCCGTTTCCCTCCCTGCATACAAACGACTGTTGGATGATTGAGTGAGTCATGAGACTAACCAGTCTCCTCCCTCTCTCCCTCCCTCCTTCCTCACATCTCCAGAGAGTGATCAGACCGCGCGTGACGCCTTGTCGTCCTGAGCCGGTGCTCTTTGTTTTTGGGGGCGGGGCGCGGTCTGCCGCCGCCGGGCAGACGCCCTCCGAAGGCGACTCCTCTCACACATATTGTCTCTAATCACATCGAATTCCTCTCCTTTTTAAATCCTTGCAAACTACGGTATTTCAGATACTATATTCTATTCCCATATGAAGCATCTATTGCCTCCTTTGTTTCTTCTCCTGGCCAGCCAAGTCTTCGCCCAGGAGGAGGCCACCGCCGCCTGTAAAGCAACTTTGGAGGCATGTGAGAACGACTTGGAGTGTTCCAACAGATTAGCTCCGCTTATGGCAGCATGGTGGGTAGTTTTACTTTTAAAATTACTGTAGTAGGACCTTTTTAATTGTTAGTTAAACAAGAGATTTTCGAATTGAAACGATTTTATTGACAATGGTGCCTAAAACTAAAACGTGTATATGGCTCCGGCGAACCCTACTTCTGATAGCCTGCTGATGTTGTTAGTCAAAATTCCCATCACAACATCAAAATAGTGGTCTACTAATAACGCTAAGGCACTTTTCCGCCGAAGTAGGATTGGCGATGAAGTATAAGCTAATGCCAACATATGCAGATATGGACAAAGACCCCAAACCTAGGCATTTGTCACTGAAATGGCGCTTCTGCCTCCTCCAACTTAAGCATGTAATAATCGACCCGATCGTGAGAACCCTCGGGTGAACGAATCTCATGGGGGCTTAGATGGTTATTGCGGGGCTTTACTGTATTTTCTTCGGATAATATTATGACTTACCCCAACTGAGACACAACTGTAGACGGAGATCGAGGGGTACGGTAGGAATCCGGCAGTGCAAGGAACAACACTGAAGACGATCTGTCCCAGACCGGACTCCTTCACTTGGAGGACCTTGGCTCGTTCGTTGAGGGTCCACAGGCGCGCGTCGGCGTCCAGTACGATGTAGAGCAGCTCCACATTGTGCATCAGGGATCTATATGGGCGTCATAAGGGTACTCAACCAAAAGAAACAGACCTGAGGGAAACGACGAGGTCACAGGGCGCGTGGGCACGGCAGAGCTGTGCACCGGGCATCTGGGAGAGCATCTGGGTACAGATCTCGTAGCCGACCTTCCTCACTCGCATGTCCAGCTGCATCGAGTAGGTGAACAGACGGTTGTGCTTCAGAATATCTCCATTCTGAAGGAAATTGATGAATTGTGGAGAAGTTAGAGAGGCTTACTGATGATTTTACCCGATAATCGAGGAAGAGGGTGTGGGAAATAGGTACTTCTCCGTCCAGCGGAAGTACGAAGACGAGATTCGCCACCGTGTTTGGAGCCAGTTCCTAAAAAAACAGAAATGTTTGCTGCGATGTGATCTTCCGGATCATTTTGTTAAGGGTTGGGTTAACTTAACTTTTCAACCCGCAATCGGGTAACCATCTCACTTTTGGACACTTGCAGTCAGATTTAAGAAAAGTAGCACCCAATCCCCTTAACAATTAAACTTTTTAGCCCCTACTCCTATTAACCGTGAGACCAGAAGTGTGAACAATGGTAGTCCATTAGAATATTTGCGGCAGGGGTGGCAAAATCCAGGGCCGACCCTGCAGGGCTGGGCCCGGGACCGGCCCCAGGGCCCTGACCCGGGGCTCAGGGCCAGCCCTGAGCCCTGGACATTTTTCTATTCATACTTTTCGATTTTCTGAAAATTTTGAAATTATTTATCGCAAAATATACCAAAAACAGAAGATAAACGTAAAGAAGTTTTATCCAAATTTGAATTTGTATGTTCGTGCCATCCACCTCAGGGCCCAGTGAGGGCCCCGGGGCCGGCCCTGAGGGCCCGGGGCTAAGGGCCGTCTGGGGCCGGCCCCACGCCATAATTCGCCGAAGGCCGAGCGGATGAGAATCGTGCCAAACCGCATAATTTCTGCAATAACCGAGATTTTAATCGACAAGCTCAAAGCTGCCTCTGTCGAAGCACCATTGCCTAATATTATTCGAAAAAAGAGCAGGCAAGCTCAAAAATCGATCGATTGCACATAACACCAGTCGATATTGCACCTTTAAAAAAACTGGAACCACAGACTTTCAAACACTGCTGACTAGATCATACCCTGGGAGCGGCCGGTCATGGAAGTCCCCCCCCCCCTCCCTTCAGTTTTCACGGCAAAACAGGGCTATACCCTCACTTTTAGTGAGAGTAAAGGTCTACCTCTCAATTAAACTCACTTCGGAAACCCCATTCATTTGGTTCCCCCACGTATCGGCTAAATGTGGGGTGCTTCTTTGGGGATTCGTGCCACCCTATTCCCATTTTTGGCACTTTTTCGACTGTCCCAGTCCGTTGCGGAACTCCATGTTTGTATGTTTACCTGCATTTCTGGATTGAGTAACTTGGCCAACATCGGCGGCGACCCGTCGCTCGATGGAATCTCCAACCGGGAACCCTCCACGACCACAGTGTACTCGTCCGCCAGTGCTCGTGCAATCTCCACCTCGAGGAGATTCCTAAAATAAACCGTAAAACTGCCAGAAACTAATGCAACTCACTGTGTCTCGAGTAGAGTTGTTCTGGTGGATGTGAAGAATAAGGCGACAAAGGGGAGTTCCACCACACAGTTCTTGTCACTCCATTCCACATTCAGCTGAAAGGCATCCGGTGATGCAGAAACACGGCGAACGCACCTTAACCTTCCTAACAGCCGGCGAGTCAGTCATACTGCCGTCCATCCTTACGTACACGACTATGCTTATTCTAAAGAAAATAATTACATGTTAAAGGGAGTACCCACTTTGATTTCTCCTGATGTTGCAGGGGAGGCACAGGAAACTTCGCTTCAGGACTCCACGAGCCAGAAGGCGACTGAAAATACAATACTTATAATTGAAGGAAAAGGCAATATTTAAAGAGGGAGAATTACAGCATCGAATGCCGAGCTGTGTCTTCGAATTCAAAACTTACGCCCCCCAGTCAAATATTGCGCACTTGGTCGAGTCTACATTCATTTGTTTTGATTTATTGGGTGCGGAACTAAACCGAACGATGTACTAACCCTGCTTAGCTGAATAACGTAACCTGAGGATCACTTTTCCCGCCTTTATTCCAACTGTGGGGGACGTACTGAACAAAGATTCACCCTCCAATACAATATGTATACCCTTTGAAGGCTAGCCGCACTATTCTGAGGTCGTACGTCGTCCTGAAGGGGAAGGTTGGGCTTCAGGCTAAGCGAATTTGCAGCTCCAAATTCCCAAAACTTCCACTTTTGATTCAGACAGCCAACGGTCCTCCAGCTGCCCTGCCCCTTCCAATTCCTCGAAAAGTTGACCCCCCTTCAATTGTTATAGTCATACAATCAGTTTCCGTGCCCACCCTTAACTTTTAGAGCAGAAAATTGGGTAACCCCCCTTAACTTTGGACATTGAGAGGCAGAGAGGTGAACGCGAGAGAGGAGAGGGGAGAAAGCGAGAGAGGAGAGGGGAGAAAGCGAGAGAGGAGAGAGGAGGAAGCGATAGAGGAGAGGGGAGAAAGCGAGAGAGGAAAAAGCGAAAGAGAAAAAAGCAAAAGAGGAGAGGGGAGAATGCGAGAGGGGAGAGGGGAGAATGCGAGAGGGGAGAGGGGGAAAAGCGAAAGAGGAGAGGAGGAAAAGCGAAAGAGGAGAGGGGAAAAGCGAGAGAGGAGAGAGGAGAAAGCGATAGAGGAGAGGGGAGAAAGCGAGAGAGGAAAAAGCGAAAGAGAAAAAAGCAAAAGAGGAGAGAGGAGAAAGCGATAGAGGAGAAAGAGAGAGGAGAATTAGAGGCCACTATACTTTCCTCCCCGTTCCACTACCGAATTTGAAAAATGATCCCACCAGGAATTCGATGTGTTCTTCTCCTCCAGCGCACACGAATAACTCAGATGCTTCCATAGTACAGCCAGCTTCGAGGAAAATATCGACGCTTTGAACGACTCCGGCAAGGAAGTCTGAAAATACAGTAATGGCGTCACCCTAGCCACTTCTCACCTTTGCCTTCCTCCACCCACACATTATGAGGATTGCTACCAACGAACATCAACACGGGATCCTTCCTATCCGCCCAGTGGTCGAAGCCGGTCAACAGACCACCTTCGACCATTTCCAGGTCCAGATTATCGACAACGAAACACCCTTTGCGCTTCATTTCGGTGGAAAATGCCTAAAATTTTGGTGGTAACGGGGGAAAGAGTCACGAACCAGTCTGTTCTTTCCAGGCTGGAGGACCGTGTCCTTCAGAGTAAGGGTGGCCACTGAGCGAGGGAGGAGGGCTAGCGGAGGGGAGATGTGGGAGACACTGCCTCTGGCACGATGGTAGTAGGGCAACAGCATTCTGCACACCTGTTCTGACTCCTGAAACGAAGATTTAGGAGGTGAATACCCCTTCCGTGAAAGGTAGCATAGTGGAAAGAGTAAAACCTACACTATAGGTTAACTCAAACACAGGATCAGCCTTCCTGGTGAGGAATCCTTCGTCGATACTGCTAATGGTGATGGTGGCAGTGGATACGAGGATAGGCACGGGCAGATGACTGATAATCTCAACGTCTAAATAGAAAAATTGGGAATTTTCTAGGCGTTCGACTGACCCATGGACAAGCGATCCAGTGGAATATGCACCCTCTTGGAGTAAGCGACTACTGTAGCCTCAAAGATGGAGGGTGTGTTTGGGGAAAGATCGGATAATCTTAAACGATGTTTTCTGATGAACAGGGGAAAATACTAACCGGAGAGGTTTTTGTGGAGTTTGGGAGAGGAGGGAAACGAACTGGGAGCCATGATCTCTCCTTTCGTGGGCATCAGTGGCATGCAAAGATAAGAGAAGGTGGTAGAAGAGGATCCTGAGAAAATTAATTTACAAAGAAATACTGTAATCAAACCGTTCACGATCCCGTTCGAGCGAGAGTTGGGGGAGCACTTCCTTCAGAATGAGCATGGTGACTGGAGAACGGAAGCCGTCCTCCAGGAGACGCGTCAGATGGCGTAGTTTGTAGGGCAGAGCGGCATCCTCTCGGCCGGTTTCACTGGAAATTATGGATATTAAGAATAAGCGAATAAATAAATAATGGATATAAAGAATAGCGAAAGAATTATATGCTTCAAAAATCGTAACAAAATGTTTCTTACGATTAGTTATCCTTAAAATGTTAAAAGCTGTGACAACCTGCTCAGTGGGACGTAAATCCAGGACCAGGGTTGGCAAAGGGCCGTCCCCCGACGGTCCAGACTCAGGGCTCAAGCGGGGCCGGCGAAATAAAAAAAAATTGTATTTTCGCAAATTTATCCGACCTTTCATGTTTAAAAAACCCTGATTTTCAAAAATTCTAAACTTGCGAACATTAATGGGACCGTCAGGGGGCTTTTCCTTTCATTTTTCACCGAATATGGTCGGAAATTAAACTAATTCAATATGCCTGGCGCTCTATTGATTTCTCAAGTTCTCTCACCTGATTAGAATGCGAACTTTGAAATTTCAATGCCTTGTAAACGGCGGACGTACAGGCGTTGCGACCATCTGCACTTTCTGCGGATGGTCGGCCTGATTTCGCCA